>JAWQFJ010024161.1:0-19029 GCA_034096865.1 Theodoxus fluviatilis | reverse complement strand
AAAAAGTTAGGGTAACCATACTGACCAGGTTTTTTTCCCGCCACCCATAGACCTATTTTTTATGTACAGAAAAGTAAAAAAGAAATCAACAGGTAACATTTACCTGCCCCGCGTTGTATGAGTTGAGCACTTCGAGGCACTCCTCCACACACAGCATCAGACTGGAGGGAAAATGGGCCTGAACACTCCAGGGCGCTCACCTGAAACCGTGTTTGCAGGAAAATCAATAATTTGACTTATATTCAATCTGACCTCTTCTTTTCAAAACTTTTTTTTCAAGTTCAGGCCAATGTATACTAACCTCAATTTATTTCCTCATTAAACACAACTTTTTAAAAACTTCTTTGGTAGGGTTGACGGTTCTTAGGGTGGAGGTTTTTTCTTGCAGTTGGTAGGATGGAGTGGAGTTGTCAACCCAGCAGGAGTTGTGAAGATGAGGCAAGCTTTTCGACAGGGCCGCGGTGCATTGGTATTCAATGGGAGCAGAGTGGGGACAGAATTTTAAGATGCGCTTCACTGTCTGGACTGTCTTCTCTGCAAGGTCATTGGATTGCGGGTCATTTGTGCTGCATGGTAGTGATGTCCTGGAAGTCACATTTGGTGGCGAAATCTTGGAGTTCCTCGGCAGTCAACTGTGGGCCGTTGTCGCGGATCACAGCTAGTTCCTGGAATGCCATCACGGGCAAAGCGCGCTAGTGACAGCTATCTGACGACTGCCTGGAACATTGTTGTCGGCAGTTCATCGACTTCAAAGAAGTGACTGTGGTGGTCTACAGTGATGAGGAAACTTCGGTCACTCCATGTGAATAGATCTGTGCCAATCTTTCGCCATGGACGAGACGGAGGTTCAGGAGGATCAACTGTTCTTTTGGGTCGAACTTTGCTCTGTTTTGAGCAGATGGAGCAGGCAGTGACTTTATGGTGGGTCTGGTTCGACGTGCCTGGCAAGAGAACGATGTCTCGGGCTCGCTTTTCGGTCTTCTTGATGCCCAGGTGGCTGGCGAGGATCTTGCACAGCATCTCTGCATGCATTGCTTGGGGTTCGATGATCTTTTCGCCCTTGCAGACGATTCCATAGATAACGGAGGGTTAATCTCGGACGCTCCAGTACTCTTTGATGCTGTTTTTGCATGTGTAGCACTTTTGTGGCCAGCCTTCCTGCATGGTTGTGTGGTGGGGTACGGGCAGTGCTAGCCGTTTAGCCTTTCTCCCTCACGTGTAGTGAGAATCAAACTGCTTCTCCTCCCGGTTGTAGAGCCATCTATTGCATGATTTTATTAGTAGATTCCTTTCTTGCAGTATCCTTAGTATGTATGCATTTATGCATTGAATTTCGTAGTTTTGTAGCGTTGTATTAGGTTGGAATTCTTTGTAAAGGAATTTACGTCGGAACATCAAAGAGTAGAGATGCGTTCTGCGTTCCGCCCACCTCCATCTGGGCATGTGGGACATCCTTAATCTCCCAACAACTATCTCGGAAGAAGTCCGAAGAGAAGATACACAAGTTAAAGGTGAAGCCTTCAGCTGGCCAGAGCAGAGTGTCCATAGAAGGAGCGATAGTGCCTGTGGGAAAAAGAGACAATTAAGCCCTGTCAGATCAGAGGGAGAATGGAGTTATGTTCAGAACATATGGGGCTCTGGTTGGCACCTGTGTGTGGTGGAGTGTGAAAGCTAAAAGGAATCTCTAATTGGTCAGAGGTTCTGGGACTGTCTCAGCCATTGAGAACAGAGGAAGGGATGGAGCCAGAGGAGATGAGGGTCGAAAGGATGAGAGAAGGAAAGGCCTGTGGATTCTGCAGGCGAAGCGGGAATATAGGGAGTGGACACGGTTTGTGTGGGGTGCCCTTGTATGCTGCCTTGTAAGGAAGAAGAATAAAGGAGTTTGAAAAGTAACCGGTCCAACTTGTCCTCTCGATATCTCATCCACGCTACAACATCGATCCACTGCCATGCTCAACAGCCACGCACCTACCACAGTTGTCATGAGGTCCTGAAGCTGATGATATTACTCTCTGATGGCGGTCCTTATAGCTGGTCCATCTTGGAGTCAGAGACAGGTAGATACTTGGTGATGTAATGGACGTACTCATTAGGGTTTTTCAGCATTGCTGGAGTCTTGTGGTTCTGCTGGGAGGAAGTTTCTCGACAGGGCGTATGAGACAGGTAAATCCTTTTGTGAAGCATCTACAGATAGGGTGAGCTGGGTCAGCTGCAGGTCAAGGCAGAGACACTATATATAATGGACTGCTGACTTGACCTCTCAGTGTATAGTCTAAATATAGTCGCAGTGCTGTCTGCCCAGCTCCGCCTTCCCAACAGCAACGATCATTTCCGGTTCCCGAGTTTACAGAATAGAGCAGCTAATCGAGGAGATACTTGAGCTAAGTACGCAGCATTTACTGAAAGTAAGTAGTTGAAAAGAAAGAATGAACATTGAAATAGTATATTATACATAACTGTCAATCTATACCTACATTAGCTCGGACAGTGTAGATGAGTGTAACATTTATGACCGAGATATTATTTACACGAGAGACAAAGAGCGAGTTGACGCTTCATGAAGTCAGTTGACAATGATATTATGAATCAGAAAATATTTTTTAATAAGTAGGATGGTGTTGCAAGTCAGAGACACTGCTGCTAAACGTTTCTTAAACGTATGTGAAATGCTGAGCACCATTGCACTCCACTTGTCTTCTTCATAGCGGCATAGCAGTCAGTACATGTGAGAACATACGTCATCTGCTGTCTGACGCGCGCATACCGCCACTGGCGCTAACCCGCGATGACTCGCAAAGGGAGGATCTGCTCGCTCCCATTCAGGATCGTTGTGTTATTATTCTGTGGAACGACAGCCCTCTATTTCGGCCTGTGTAGGCTCCACATCCAACAATTGCACAGTTATTTCCTGACATGTTGTGTCAAAACCCTCTTAATCCCACAGACGCTGGATATATAGCTGGAATGGTTCCACTGTGCTGTTAAGCAGACGCTACGTCAAAGAACACACTTCATATTCAACGAATTGTCAGTCCAACTTCAACCTCTGACTCTACAATCCGCAAATTACATCATGTTTTTGCACAACTGAATTCAGATAGAGATGATAAAGCACAGTACAAGAAATAACCATTACATTCTATTGCTGTGTGGACAATGGAACCTGCCCAGACTTAGACCGGAAGAGAGCAGTGCTTCTGCCCTGGTTGTCTGCACGAGACGGCACTGGCAGACGCGTTTCGCGCAGACAGCTATCCAGTTACTATAGTATCTCTGGTCAAGGCAAGCTCGAAGTCCCAGGACGGGCTCGGAGCTAGTGGCCCTTGGTATCAGCACTGCACGTAGAAGCGGCTTTGAGTGAGCTGCAACGCTTGTGTGAGCATGGAGCCTCAGCGTGTCCTCGAACATCCAGGGACTGCCCTGCATGAGCTGAGAGACGCTGTTGAGTTCCTTGCAGGCTATAGGTGACTTAAATTGGACAGGGTCTCGTGTACGGAGACTTGGGTGACGTTGACCTGGGGCCGTGTGCATGGAGAGACTTCATTTAAGTCGTGCGTAACTTCTAAGTAGACTCAGCTAAATACTTCCTTAGCGCTCAACTCAAATGGTGTGCATGAAACGGAATAACCGTTGACTTAGTTGAGGCAGACGCTGGAGGGCAAGCACCGTTCGATTTGCATAATAACTTTACGTCACGGTCTGTTGAAACTTAGGAGTTTATTCAGCACGACTTAAATTAAGTCTCTCATGCACATGGTCCTTGGGCTCAAGTGTCGATCTTGAATCGTATAGTGTTGGTCCCCAACTTGGTGTCAGCGTGGGCTGCGTTCTTGTGGTTCTGCTGCTTATGGATAGCATCGGCCCCCTGTGGGGTGGGGATGAGAATAGACCCACCTCGTCTCCCTACGCGATTCGTAAGAGGCGAATAACTAGGGACACCGTGACTTGATTTGCGCTTACTCTAAACTATTCTAGTGATTTGTGTGCTCAATGGCCTTACATAGCCTACGAAGGCTGATAGGCCGTAAAGGTCCATCCATACATTCATCCATCCAACCATCCATCCATCCATCCATCCATCCATCCACCCATCCATCCATACACCCAATCCATCCATCCACCCCATCCATCCATCCATCAATCCACCCCATCCATTCATCCATCCATCTATCCATTCATCCATCCATGCATCCATCCATCCATCCATGCATCCATCGATAGCATCGATCGTCAGCTTGTCATCCTGGTCGTCGAGGTCATCGTGATTCTTCTTGTGGCAGTACGAACAGTTCTTCCCGAATGCAGGGCACTATATTACATAGCTACAGAGGGTGATGGTCCATAAAACTGCATCCATCCCTCCATCTTGGAAAGTGGGTGGTCTGTGTTGTTGCAGCATGTGTGTCTTGAGTGTGCTTCCTGTCCTCGCAGAGGTGATGGGATGAAGCTGTAAGGTGTGGAACCTGCAGATGGCCCAAGGGCATGCAGGAAGAAGCTGGACCAGACTGAACTGCTAGGAAGTGCCTGTCATATGAAACCGTGGGTATCTAAATATAGCGTTGATATACCTCCCTCAAACTGTTGATCTTTCCCTCCACCTGGTCTGCAGATGGAGAGTACATGGAAGAATGCGAGATGAAAAGGGAGATGGAGATGAATAAATGGGTGTGTGGGAGGATGGATGCATGGATGGGGGAGATAAGTGGATAGGATGGATTGATTAGGATGAGTGATGGGAAAGAATTCCGCAGGCAGGCGCCACTCTGCCCACTGCTGCGCAAATGTAGAAAGGTGCGAACCAACTGCCCAATCAGCATGGCGAAATACGCTTCTGCCGCGAAAGTGACATCAGATGTATTAATATCGACTAATGAAAGTATCTTATCCACTGCCCAGTTTTGATGACTGCTTTGTGGCCATGCCATGGGACATTTGTGAGTGCAAAGAGAACTAACTGAGCACCTTTGGTCATATTTGGCTTTTTTTATTGTGCTTGTAATGATGAATATGACCCTTTTTTATACCATGGAACTTTATGTGACTGAAAACGCAAAAAAAAAAGTGTTCCTGAATCTTCAGTGTTGAGTGCTTGTGTCCCACTAACATGCATAAAGCACACACACACAAATGGATGCATGCATATTTGCATTCTCAAGCAGGCATGTAAATACATATGTATACACACATACACCTAGATCTATGCACAAAGGAGGTCAACATGCCCTATCAAAATATAGTTCATATGCCCTTGAGGACAAGGAAGATAGTGAAGCATTGCATCGGTTGGTCAGTTTTCTTTTTTAACGGTCAAGCATACATTTGAAGAGCAAGGAAAAAAACAAATCACCCTTTAAAGTTTATAGTTAATTTTGCTGACTGAACGCTCGCAAGACTAATAGTTCAAGGGACGTCACTCTACTACAGGATGTCTGGAAGTGGACCCTGCTGCCTCTTTAAAATTAAAGGTCGATTTGTAACGGTTCATGGTGTCAAACAGTTCACGCACAGCCTTCGCATAGAAGACGTTGTTAAATGTCTGTCTAGAAAGAGCAAGAACCGACTGTGTGTACGGCAAGGATCTTCTGGTGCGGTAAGTGAGTCTTTCTTGGTCAGTCGCTGCCAGCCGCTGTGTTTGCGGTTCTGTCCCTATGTATTAGGAGGAGTCGTGAGCGATGTGTAAAACTAAAACTCTTAAACTGTAAAACTAAAAGCTTCTCTTTTACTGCGGAGAACTGCATAACATTCGAAGGAGAAACAGACGGATTCTTGATTGTTGTCCCCACATAACAGTACAACATAACAACATTTTGCTGTAGCCTTGGTTTTTGCCAGAGTCAACAAATAACAACAGCCTTTGCCCTAGGCAATCCCGCTGCAGTAAACCTCATGAGCCAAAATGGCGGAGACAGTGCGAGTTCGGTGGTGTTCGGAGATAAGTGCCTGCAATGTGTTTCTCAGGGTTCGAGAATGGAAAAGTGTACGTACACGGAAGTATTTGCTGTTCGAGTGTTCATTTGTATATATATAGAGGAGTAGGTGTATTGGGTATTTCTGGACATACACTGCCGACATTTTTTTTCCGCTTGCACCAGTTGCAGTATACACTAGAGGCTTGTTCAGAAGTACTCAGCGCTGCATGAGCGCTTCATGTTGGCAATTGAGCGCTTCATGCCACTCCTGAACGCCCCAGATTTTGTGCAGCGCTTCACTTGTTAAAGGGGAGGTAAATCTTCTGCGCCCCATGTTGTGTTGATAGACGCGAAGAAAGTATTTTCTTTGCCACAGACATCGTTTATGCACGTTTACATGTATTCTGCATGAATAAAGTCCACTACGGTGTCATCCTTACTTGCCATTACTCGCGCATACAGGGCGCTTGGGGCAAATAAAACCCGTTCCAGTCCCAAAATGATGTTTCTGAGGGTTATTTTACGCGCGGCGTCGACGGCCAGTGCGGGATCGAAGACGCCATTTTGAATTGATGCAAAATCATCCTGCTGCACGTCGGATTGGTGATTCACAGCGCTGCTCAGCGCTGAGTGAAGCACGCCCCAAATTGGCCGTTCAGGAGTGAATCACATGCAGCGCTGTGTAAGCGCTTTGAAGCACTGCGCGTCCTGAGCAAGCCTTATACATGCGCTGTATTAATTATATAGGTATGTTACACTTTTTTTAATATTAAAGAATTCAATATATTGCTTGTTATCATCGGAAGGGGTAAAAAATCAGCTTTCCAATAATATATACAGCTTTGAGTTTGGTTAAGTTTGACCCGAGTTATGAATTTTTACACCAATAAAATTGGTTAATGAGACAAAGAAGGAAAATTGAAACCAGTTTATACCCTTTTTTACTAAAATTAACTGTAATTCCCACATTTCTCAATCAATATTGTTCAATTTGGTATGAAAAGAAAGGTCAATGTCTCTACTAGACAATTATATAGGTTATCTTACCTTGAAAAATAAGATTTGTTTTACCTTGTGATTTTTAAAGGGGCACTCCCGTGACTGGAAAAAACAAAAATTCAGGAAATTTGGAAAAAAATATCAAATTTTAAGATATTGCTTTATATCACCAGAAAGAGCAAAAAAATAGCTTTCCAATGGTATATATAAATTTCAGATTGGTTAACTTTAACTCGAGTTACGAATTTTTATGTGAATAAAATATGTTGCAGAGCCAAAGGAATGCACTGAATTTGAAACGGAATGGGTTATTCTTGCAAGGGTGTAAGGGCATCTCTTTTGAATTTTCGCTGCATCCTCTTGTGTCAGGTATTGAACACATGGGGTGGATTCAAGTGTAGCCGGCAATTCGGATGTTGTAGTCGTGAAAAGTGTGAGGCAATGAAAGGCCATGGCTGAAAGTAATGTCCCAAGCACCTGGTGCATCCAGAGTATGCTCCGACGGAAGTTAAGACTGGTGTAGAAAAGACTAAGACGATGAAAGGCTGTCGTCGATCGTGATGTCCCGACGCTTGAAAAAGGTGAAATATGTTCTTGATTCAGTGGTTGATTCGTGCCAAAATGTGAAGAACCTTATAAAGACCAAGTAGCAAAGACTAAGGCGATGAAAGACAGAAAGTTAACTTCCAACGCCAATATAGCAAAACACCATTACTGATTGATGGGATACAGATGTGATCCTTGTCATTACTGCTTAAGCAAACATGCACACACCTTGACCGAGTGCAGTGTAATACATAAAAATACACAGAAGATTGTATAATGTTGACGAGTTTCATGTGATACTGACTGAGTCAGAATGTGAGTTACCATCTGCCATCTTCAATCTTGGATTGTGATCGTGGAGGGGTACGCTGTTATGTGCATCAAAAAGGACATTTCGACAATGAGCACTTACTTGAAACTTTGGGAAACATTATAAAATTGACGTATCTATTACAAAGGATAGTTTTTAGAGTTCCATCAGCACATAAAATTGGTTTGATCACATACTTCTGTGGTATGAGTTTTGCGCTTGATGCTTCTCCGTATATACTTTTTTTAGACTTACCGCCATTTTCTCCTTTCTTGCACAGAAATATGTGCTCTACGTCATACAATAGGTGCCCTACTTAATTAACTTCCAATTTCATCAGAAAACGTGCATTTGGTGACCTACCCTCCGCGATGAGCGAAAAACCGGGTTTCAATTTTACGACATCCAAAACGGGAGTGGATTCCGCGTTTTGTAACATACCTACTATACGTGCGCTGTATAAATTATATCCCTTCACCGTATGCATGAATTATGTCCCTTGAATTGATCGAAATGAATTGATGCCTCACATTTTCAACAAAATTGTCTACAGTTGAACTCGGGTTGCTTTTTGTCATAGAAAAAGTTACCATGCCATTCGATATGACACCATCGCCATGGTGTGTTCTAATCAAGTGAAAAACTGATGTGATATTAGAATCCTGTTCCGCGATGACCAATGACAATGTAACGAATGTTGTAACAAAGAGACTTCGGTCGGTTTCGAATACTGTTTACAATGGGTAAGAGGTCTAAACGATGTGTTTTTTGTTCAATTCGAGCTTAATGCAGAATTTCTCACCGTCAACCACACATCGTGCACACAATAAAGAAAAATTCGTAACTAACTTTTAGACCTTGCTTCTGTGCATTGGCCAAAAAATGTGTTAGAATTAAATTAAGATTTTGTTCTCTCCCTCTGTGTGATTTTATGCATTCATAAGTTGTTTTGTATGTTTTAGATAAAATTAGATTTACCCAAATATGTTTTTTACGTTGATGCCTAAATGCCCCAACTTCCTGGGGCTTACTGAGGTGTATGCAAGTTTCATCAGTCCTGTTTAGTCTTGCTGACAAAGTGTTTTCATTTTTGAAACAAAATGCTGAAGAGAGAGTCATGAAGCCCCAGCACAGTTTGATTGACAACAGGAATGCATGAGAACTTGCCTTGGTGGTTTAGAAAAGCACTGATGGGGTTGTCATGTTCCATTTATGATCATGAAGTGCACTTGAACATTAGATGTGGGTGAGGTCTAAGAGGCACATTAAACAAATATACTTTCAACATGGCAACACAAGAGTGGTGACCAAAAACTTTGTGGTGACTAACCTACTTTCTGACCCAGTCAGAAACAAACATCTTTTTTGAGAGAAACCAAATGTGAGTGGTTGAAACTCATTTTGAAGACAAAATACAACACACTGAAATGATGTGAAATGTTGTTCCTTGAAGTGGGGCCTAATGCCCTGTGTGACTTATTGCCATGCGTTTCCCTACTACTTCACAGCTAACAGTAAAGCTGTTCACAAACATCATGCCTGTGAGAGTAAAGACCAGCCTTTTCTTTTTCTGTTGACTTGTTTATGTTGCGGGATTAAAAAAACAAGAAACAGAACAAACAAGGATTGGACTGGGGGAGTTGTTGCCGAGGAGGCGAGCATTGTTGTTGCATCCACAATCCTCTCACTGGTGGATCCCGTCCCTTGCGGGACGCTCTGGCTTCCCCAAGCAAGACAACAGCTTCATGGCAAGGTGTGGTGGTCGGTGGTAAGGCTGGAACCAAAGGGGCGAAGCTTGTTCCTTTCCACTCTTTATTAGTTCTTAGTACATGAACTTCTGGACCCTGACCAAGCTTTTCCGTTCGTGCAGTCAATCTCCATTTTCCGTCAACGGCCCCAAATCTCTATCCTTTGTGGAAAACAGTGTGCCAGCGCCCTTGGCAGCAGGACACTGGTCTCATTGACTTGAGACACTACACACTGAGAGGCAGCCTCGACATCGGCTGAAGCGCTTTGAGTCTCACTGAGAGGGAGTATCGCGCGGTATAAGAGTGATTTATAATAATAATCCGTCCTTTTTGGAAGCCGTCACCATCTGACGTCACACAACTGATGACGTAACGTCCGCTGAAGCAACTCCGGAGAACTGCCAGATCTTGCGGAAGAACTGGCCAGTGTCAACCCATTGGACAACCCATATAATGTCATACCACGCATCTCCGCATCTCTCGCCTCTTTATCAAGGATATACAAGAATACTAGGAGTGGCCTGGGATGGGACCGGAATTGATGGGACCGGAATTGATGGGCCGGAATTGATGTTGCCGGAATTGATGGGGCCGGAATTGATGGGCCGGAATTGATGGGGCCGGAATTGATGGGGCCGGATATGATGGGGCCGGAATTGATGGGGCCGGAATTGATGGGGCGGATTGATGGGGCCGGAATTGATGGGGCCGGAATTGATGCTGCCGGAATTAATGGGGCCGGAATTGCTGGGACCGGAATTGCTGGAGCCGGAATTGATGGGGCCGGAATTGATGGGACCGGAATCTATGGGGCCGGAATTGATGGGGCCGGAATTGATTGGGCCGGAATTGATGGGGCCGGAATTGATGGGGCCGGAATTGATGGGGCCGGAATTGATGGGGCCGGAATTGATGGGACCGGAATTGATGGGACCGGAATTTGGTCGTGGTCGTGGTCGTGGTCGTGGTCGTGGTCGTGGTCGTGGTCGTGGTCGTGGTCGTGGTCGTGGTCGTGGTCGTGGTCGTGGTCGTGGTCGTGGTCGTGGTCGTGGTGGTCGTGGTCGTGGTCGTGGTCGTGGTCGTGGTCGTGGTGGTGGTCGTGGTCGTGGTCGTGGTCGTGGTCGTGGTCGTGGTCGTGGTCGTGGTCGTGGTCGTGGTCGTGGTCGTGGTCGTGGTCGTGGTCGTGGTCGTGGTCGTGGTCGTGGTCGTGGTCGTGGTCGTGGTCGTGGTCGTGGTCGTGGTCGTGGTCGTGGTGGTGGTCGTGGTCGTGGTCGTGGTCGTGGTCGTGGTCGTGGTCGTGGTCGTGGTCGTGGTGGTGGTCGTGGTCGTGGTCGTGGTCGTGGTCGTGGTCGTGGTCGTGGTCGTGGTCGTGGTCGTGGTCGTGGTCGTGGTCGTGGTGGTCGTGGTCGTGGTCGTGGTCGTGGTCGTGGTCGTGGTCGTGGTCGTGGTGGTGGTCGTGGTCGTGGTCGTGGTCGTGGTCGTGGTCGTGGTCGTGGTCGTGGTCGTGGTCGTGGTCGTGGTCGTGGTCGTGGTCGTGGTCGTGGTCGTGGTCGTGGTCGTGGTCGTGGTCGTGGTCGTGGTCGTGGTCGTGGTCGTGGTCGTGGTCGTGGTCGTGGTCGTGGTCGTGGTCGTGGTCGTGGTCGTGGTCGTGGTCGTGGTCGTGGTCGTGGTCGTGGTCGTGGTGGTGGTCGTGGTCGTGGTCGTGGTGGTCGTGGTCGTGGTGGTGGTCGTGGTCGTGGTCGTGGTCGTGGTGGTGGTCGTGGTCGTGGTCGTGGTCGTGGTCGTGGTGGTCGTGGTCGTGGTCGTGGTCGTGGTCGTGGTCGTGGTCGTGGTCGTGGTCGTGGTCGTGGTCGTGGTCGTGGTCGTGGTGGTCGTGGTCGTGGTCGTGGTCGTGGTCGTGGTCGTGGTGGTCGTGGTCGTGGTCGTGGTCGTGGTCGTGGTGGTCGTGGTCGTGGTCGTGGTCGTGGTCGTGGTCGTGGTCGTGGTCGTGGTCGTGGTCGTGGTCGTGGTGGTCGTGGTGGTCGTGGTCGTGGTCGTGGTCGTGGTCGTGGTCGTGGTCGTGGTCGTGGTCGTGGTCGTGGTCGTGGTCGTGGTCGTGGTCGTGGTGGTGGTCGTGGTCGTGGTCGTGGTCGTGGTCGTGGTCGTGGTCGTGGTGGTCGTGGTCGTGGTCGTGGTCGTGGTGGTGGTCGTGGTCGTGGTCGTGGTCGTGGTCGTGGTCGTGGTCGTGGTCGTGGTCGTGGTCGTGGTGGTGGTCGTGGTCGTGGTCGTGGTCGTGGTCGTGGTCGTGGTCGTGGTCGTGGTCGTGGTCGTGGTCGTGGTCGTGGTCGTGGTCGTGGTCGTGGTCGTGGTGGTCGTGGTCGTGGTCGTGGTCGTGGTCGTGGTCGTGGTCGTGGTCGTGGTCGTGGTCGTGGTCGTGGTCGTGGTCGTGGTCGTGGTGGTGTCGTGGTCGTGGTCGTGGTCGTGGTCGTGGTGGTGGTCGTGGTCGTGGTCGTGGTCGTGGTCGTGGTCGTGGTCGTGGTCGTGGTCGTGGTGGTCGTGGTCGTGGTCGTGGTCGTGGTCGTGGTCGTGGTGGTCGTGGTCGTGGTGGTGGTCGTGGTCGTGGTCGTGGTCGTGGTGGTGGTCGTGGTCGTGGTCGTGGTCGTGGTCGTGGTCGTGGTCGTGGTCGTGGTCGTGGTCGTGGTCGTGGTCGTGGTCGTGGTCGTGGTCGTGGTCGTGGTCGTGGTCGTGGTCGTGGTCGTGGTCGTGGTCGTGGTCGTGGTCGTGGTGGTGGTCGTGGTCGTGGTGGTGGTCGTGGTCGTGGTCGTGGTCGTGGTGGTCGTGGTCGTGGTGGTCGTGGTCGTGGTCGTGGTCGTGGTCGTGGTGGTGGTCGTGGTCGTGGTCGTGGTCGTGGTCGTGGTCGTGGTCGTGGTCGTGGTCGTGGTCGTGGTCGTGGTCGTGGTGGTGGTCGTGGTCGTGGTCGTGGTCGTGGTCGTGGTGGTGGTCGTGGTCGTGGTGGTCGTGGTCGTGGTCGTGGTCGTGGTGGTCGTGGTCGTGGTGGTGGTCGTGGTCGTGGTCGTGGTCGTGGTCGTGGTCGTGGTCGTGGTCGTGGTCGTGGTCGTGGTCGTGGTGGTCGTGGTCGTGGTGGTCGTGGTCGTGGTCGTGGTCGTGGTCGTGGTCGTGGTCGTGGTCGTGGTCGTGGTCGTGGTCGTGGTCGTGGTCGTGGTCGTGGTCGTGGTCGTGGTCGTGGTCGTGGTGGTGGTCGTGGTGGTGGTCGTGGTCGTGGTCGTGGTCGTGGTCGTGGTGGTGGTCGTGGTCGTGGTCGTGGTCGTGGTCGTGGTCGTGGTCGTGGTCGTGGTCGTGGTCGTGGTCGTGGTGGTGGTCGTGGTCGTGGTGGTCGTGGTCGTGGTCGTGGTCGTGGTGGTCGTGGTCGTGGTCGTGGTGGTCGTGGTCGTGGTCGTGGTCGTGGTCGTGGTCGTGGTCGTGGTCGTGGTCGTGGTCGTGGTCGTGGTCGTGGTCGTGGTCGTGGTCGTGGTCGTGGTCGTGGTCGTGGTCGTGGTCGTGGTCGTGGTCGTGGTCGTGGTCGTGGTCGTGGTCGTGGTCGTGGTCGTGGTCGTGGTCGTGGTCGTGGTCGTGGTCGTGGTCGTGGTCGTGGTCGTGGTGGTCGTGGTCGTGGTGGTGGTCGTGGTCGTGGTCGTGGTCGTGGTCGTGGTCGTGGTCGTGGTCGTGGTCGTGGTCGTGGTCGTGGTCGTGGTCGTGGTCGTGGTCGTGGTGGTGGTCGTGGTCGTGGTCGTGGTCGTGGTCGTGGTCGTGGTCGTGGTCGTGGTCGTGGTCGTGGTCGTGGTCGTGGTCGTGGTCGTGGTCGTGGTCGTGGTCGTGGTCGTGGTCGTGGTCGTGGTCGTGGTCGTGGTCGTGGTCGTGGTCGTGGTCGTGGTGGTGGTCGTGGTCGTGGTCGTGGTCGTGGTCGTGGTCGTGGTCGTGGTCGTGGTCGTGGTCGTGGTCGTGGTCGTGGTCGTGGTCGTGGTCGTGGTGGTCGTGGTCGTGGTCGTGGTCGTGGTCGTGGTCGTGGTCGTGGTCGTGGTCGTGGTCGTGGTCGTGGTGGTGGTCGTGGTCGTGGTCGTGGTCGTGGTGGTGGTCGTGGTCGTGGTCGTGGTCGTGGTCGTGGTCGTGGTCGTGGTCGTGGTCGTGGTCGTGGTCGTGGTCGTGGTCGTGGTCGTGGTCGTGGTCGTGGTCGTGGTCGTGGTGGTGGTCGTGGTCGTGGTCGTGGTCGTGGTGGTGGTCGTGGTCGTGGTCGTGGTCGTGGTGGTGGTCGTGGTCGTGGTCGTGGTCGTGGTGGTGGTCGTGGTGGTGGTCGTGGTGGTGGTCGTGGTTGTGGTCGTGGTCGTGGTCGTGGTCGTGGTCGTGGTCGTGGCCCCATCAATTCCGGCCCCATCATTTCCGGCCCCATCAATTCCGGTCCCATCATATCCGGCCCCAGCAATTCGGCCCCAGCAATTCCGGTCCCAGCATTTCCGGCCCCATTAATTCCGGCCCCATCAATTCCGGCCCCATCAATTCCGGCCCCATCAATTCCGGCCCCATCAATTCCGGCCGCATCAATTCCGGCCCCATCAATTCCGGTCCCATCAATTCCAGCCCCATCAATTCCGGCCCCATCAATTCCGGTCGCATCAATTCCGGTCCCATCAATTCCGGTCCCATCATTTCCGGTCCCATCAATTCCGGTCCCATCAATTCTGGCCCCATCAATTCCGGCCCCTTCAATTCCGGCCCCATCAATTCCGGCCCCATCAATTCCGGCCCCATCAATTCCGGCCCCATCAATTCCGGCCCCATCAATTCCGGTCCCAGCAATTCCGGTCCCAGCAATTCCGGTCCCAGCTATTCCGGTCCCAGCAATTCTGTCCCAGCAATTCCGGTCCCATCATTGCAGGTCCCATCATTGCCGGTCCCATCAATTCCGGTCCCATCAATTCCGGCCCCATCAATTCCAACCCCATCAATTCCGGCCCCATCAATTCCGGCCCCATCAATTCCGGCCCCATCAATTCCGGCCCCATCAATTCCGGCCCCATCAATTCCGGCCCCATCAATTCCGGCCCCCTCAATTCCGGCCCCATCAATTCCGGCCCCATCAATTCCGGTCCCCTCAATTCCGGTCCCCTCAATTCCGGTCCCCTTAATTCCGGTCCCCTCAATTCCGGTCCCCTCAATTCCGGTCCCCTCATATCCGGTCCCCTCAATTTCGGTCCCATCAATTCCGGTCCCCTCAATTCCGGTCCCCTCAATTCCGGTCCTTTCAATTCCGGTCCCCTCAATTCCGGTCCCATCAATTCCGGTCCCATCAATTCCGGTCCCATCATATCCGGTCCCATCAATTCCGGTCCCATGAATTCCGGTCTCATGAATTCCGGTCCCAGGAATTCCGGTCCCATGAATTCCGGTCCCATCATTTCCGGTCCCATCAATTCCAGTCCCATTAATTCCGGTCCCATCAATTCCGGTCCCATCATTTCCGGTCCCATCAATTCCGGTCCCATCAATTCCGGTCCCATCAATTCCGGTCCCATCAATTCCGGTCCCATCAATTCCGGTCCCATCAATTCCGGCCCCATCAATTCCGGCCCCATCAATTCCGGCCCCATCAATTCCGGCCCCATCATTCCGGCCCCATCAATTCCGGCCCCATCAATTCCGGCCCCATCATTTCCGGCCCCATCAATTCCGGCCCCATCATATCCGGCCCCATCAATTCCGGCCCCATCAATTCCGGAACGATCAATTCCGGCCCCATCAATTCCGGCCCAATGAATTCCGGCCCCATCAATTCCGGCCCCATCAATTCCGGCCCCATCAATTCCGGCCCCATCAATTCCGGTCCCATCAATTCCGGCCCCAGCAATTCCGGCCCCAGCAATTCCGGTCCCAGCAATTCCGGCCCCATCAATTCCGGCCCCATCAATTCCGGCCCCATCAATTCCGGCCCCATCAATTCCGGCCCCATCAATTCCGGCCCATCAATTCCGGCCCCATCAATTCCGGCCCCATCAATTCCGGCCCCATCAATTCCGGTCGCATCAATTCCGGTCCCATCAAATCCGGTCCCATCATTTCCGGTCCCATCAATTCCGGTCCCATCAATTCTGGTCCCATCAATTCCGGCCCCATCAATTCCGGCCCCATCAATTCCAGCCCCATCAATTCCGGCCCATCAATTCCGGCCCCATCAATTCCGGCCCCATCAATTCCGGCCCCATCAATTCCGGAACCATCAATTCCGGCCCCATCAATTCCGGAACCATCAATTCCGGCCCCATCAATTCCGGCCCCATCAATTCCGGCCCCATCAATTCCGGCCCCATCAATTCCGGCCCCATCAATTCCGGCCCCATCAATTCCGGCCCCATCAATTCCGGCCCCATCAATTCCGGCCCCATCAATTCCGGCCCCATCAATTCCGGTCCCATTAATTCCGGTCCCATCAATTCCGGTCCCATCAATTCCGGTCCCATCAATTCCGGTCCCATCAATTCTGGCCCCATCAATTCCGGCCCCATCAATTCCGGCCCATCAATTCCGGCCCCATCAATTCCGGCCCCATCAATTCCGGCCCCATCAATTCCGGCCCCATCAATTCCGGCCCCATCAATTCCGGCCCCATCAATTCCGGCCCCATCAATTCCGGCCCCATCAATTCCGGCCCCATCAATTCCGGCCCCATCAATTCCGGCCCCATCAATTCCGGCCCCATCAATTCCGGCGCCATCAATTCCGGCCCCATCACTTCCGGCCCCATCAATTCCGGCCCCATCAATTCCGGCCCCATCAATTCCGGCCCCATCAATTCCGGCCCCATCAATTCCGGTCGCAGCAATTCCGGTCCCATCAATTCCGGTCCCATCAATTCCGGTCCCATCAATTCCGGTCCCATCATTTCCGGTCCCATCAATTCCGGTCCCATCAATTCTGGCCCCATCAATTCCGGCCCCATCAAATCCGGCCCCATCAATTCCAGCCCCATCAATTCCGGCCCCATCAATTCCGGCCCCATAAATTCCGGCCCCATATATTCCGGTCCCATCAATTCCGGCCCCATCAATTCCGGCTCCATCAATTCCGGTCCCAGCAATTCCGGCCCCATCAATTCCGGCAGCATCATTCCGGCCCCATCAATTCCGGCCCCATCAATTCCGGCCCCATCAATTCCGGTCCCATCAATTCCGGCCCAATCAATTCCGGTCCCATCAATTCCGGTCCCATCAATTCCGGTCCCATCAATTCCGGTCCCATCAATTCCGGTCCCATCGATTCCGGTCCCATCGATTCCGGTCCCATCAATTCCGGTCCCATCGATTCCGGTCCCATCGATTCCGGTCCCATCAATTCCGGTCCCATCAATTCCGGTCCCATCAATTCCGGTCCCATCCATTCCGGTCCCATCAATTCCGGTCCCATCAATTCCGGTCCCAGCAATTCCGGTCCCAGCAATTCCGGTCCCAGCAATTCCGGTCCCAGCAATTCCGGTCCCAGCAATTCCGGTCCCAGCAATTCCGGTCCCAGCAATTCCGGTCCCAGCAATTCCGGTCCCAGCAATTCCGGTCCCAGCAATTCCGGTCCCAGCAATTCCGGTCCCATCATTGCCGGTCCCATCATTGCCGGTCCTATCAATTCCGGTCCCATCACTTCCGGTCCCATCAATTCCGGTCCCATCAATTCCGGTCCCATCACTTCCGGTCCCATCAATTCCGGTCCCATCAATTCCGGCCCATCAATTCCGGCCCCATCAATTCCGGCCCCATCAATTCCGGCCCCATCAATTCCGGCCCCATCAATTCCGGTCGCATCAATTTCGGCCCCATCAATTCCGGCCAAATCAATTCCGGCCCCATCAATTCCGGCCCCATCAATTTCGGACCCATCAATTCCGGCCCCATCAATTCCGGCCCCATCATATCCGGCCCCATCAATTCCGGCCCTATCAATTCCGGCCCCATCAATTCCGGCCCCATCAATTCCGGTCCCATGAATTCCGGTCCCCTCAATTCCGGTCCCCTCAATTCCGGTCCCCTCAAATCCGGTCCCCTCAATTCCGGTCCCCTCAATTCCGGTCCCCTCAATTATGGTCTCCTCAACTGCGGTCCCCTCAATTCCGATGGGACCGGAAGTGATGGGACCGGAATTGGTGGGACCGGAATTGGTGGGACCGGAATTGGTGGGACCGGAATTGATGGGACTGGAATTGATGGGACTGGAATTGATGGGACTGGAATTGATGGGACTGGAATTGATGGGACTGGAATTGATGGGACTGGAATTGATGGGGCTGGAATTGATGGGACTGGAATTGATGGGACTGGAATTGATGGGACTGGAATTGATGGGACTGGAATTGATGGGACCGGATTTGATGGGGCCGGAATTGATGGGAGCGGAATTGATGGGACCGGAATTGATGGGACCGGAATTGATGGGACCGGAATTGATGGGACCGGAATTGATGGGACCGGAATTGATGGGACCGGAATTGGTGGGACCGGAATTGGTGGGACCGGAATTGGTGGGACCGGAATTGGTGGGACCGGAATTGGTGGGACCGGAAATGGTGGGACTGGAATTGGTGGGACGGAATTGGTGGGACCAGAATTGGTGGGAACGGAATTGGTGGGACCGGAATTGATGGGACGGGAATTGATGGGACGGGAATTGATGGGACCGGAATTGATGGGACCGGAATTGATGGGACCGGAATTGATGGGACCGGAATTGAAGGGACCGGAATTGATGGGACCGGAATTGATGGGACCGGAATTGATGGGACCGGAATTGATGGGACCGGAATTGATGGGACCGGAATTGATGGGACCGGAATTGATGGGACCGCAATTGATGGGACCGCAATTGATGGGACCGCAAATGATGGGACCACAATTGATAGGACCGCAATTGATGGGACCGCAATTGATAAGACCGCAATTGATGGGACCGGAATTGATGGGACCGGAATTGATGGGACCGGAATTGATGGGACCGGAATTGATGAGACCGGAATTGATGGGACCGGAATTGATGGGACCAGAAATGATGGGACCGGAATTGATGGGACCGGAATGGATGGGACTGGAATGGATGGGACCGGAATTAATGGGACCAGAATTGATGGGACCGGAATTGATGGGACCGGAATTGATGGGACCGGATATGATGGGACCGGAATTGATGGGACCGGAATTGATGGGACCGGAATTGATGGGACCGGAATTGATGGGACCGGAAATGATGGGACCGGAATTGATGGGACCGGAATTGATGGGGCCGGAATTGATGGGGCCGGAATTGATGGGGCCGGAAATGATGGGGCCGGAATTGATGGGGCCGGAATTGATGGGCTGGAATTGATGGGGCTGGAATTGATGGGGCTGGAATGATGGGGCTGGAATTGATGGGGCTGGAGTTGATGGGGCTGGAATTGATGGGGCTGGAATTGATGGGGCTGGAATTGATGGGGCTGGAATTGATGGGGCTGGAATTGATGGGGCTGGAA
>JAWQFJ010024160.1:2500-14730 GCA_034096865.1 Theodoxus fluviatilis | reverse complement strand
TTTTTCGTTTTTTCTATTGCGGGGGGCCGCTATTGCGGGATTTTTTGGTCAAAAGTTCTTAAGGCCATTTTGATTATTTTGTCCTAAAACGCATAAAAAACATAAAATGTTTGTTACTTAGGGAAAAAAAAAATTCGAGTTTGGGCGTAGGGACCACCCGTTGAGTCAAACGTGGGATGGAGTTAGAATATAAAGCCTCACCCGTTATTGATAAAAACTCTGGAGAGAGAGGGATGGGGAGAGAGAGAGAGAGAGAGAGAGAGAGAGAGAGAGAGAGAGAGAGAGAGAGAGAGGAGAGAGACAGAGAGAGAGAGGGAGAGAGAGAGACAGACAGAGAGAGACAGACAGAGAGAGAGAAAGAGACAGAGAGAGAGAGACAGAGAGAGAGAGAGAGAGAAAGAGAGAGAGAGGAGAGAGAGAGAGAGAGAGAGAGAGAGAGAGAGAGAGAGACTGTGATACCGTCTTTGAAGGTCGAATTTCATTACAGACATTAAAACGATAGCATACTCAATGTAATGTCGGGCAGTAAAGGGCCGATTAATTAAAAATGGCTCTTTCATTCTCACCGCCTACACCGGAAGGAAGGCGGAGGAATACCGTGTTTGTTCTCTGCACGAGGTCACATGTATTTTGGTAGGAAAAATGTGTAAAGCATTTCTTAGTGTATGATGTCATTGGTAGGTTTAGTTGTTTGACCTTGACCTTGAAGGTCACCTGAAGGTCAAGGTCATATAAAGGTCAAGGTCAAGCATATGAGTCGTATGGGCTTTGCCCTTCTTGTTCTTTTTGTTGGTTGTTAAAACAATTTTTCACACAGCAAGAAGTCGGCATGGTTGCAAGTCTCCCATAGCACAGCTTAGCAGACAGCGCTCGCCTCCTACCAACATGGCTGAACGCACGTGGCTTCTACAAATAACTCCATAAGTGACGACAACGCGTCTCTTTAGAAATTTCTCTTTTAACTCTCAATGGCCTTTTGATAATGTTGAGTTTTGATTGATAAAATCGTTGGAATGTGGAGCCGAAGTCACGTGACCAACCTGTGTCAGAGATATATCCATCTCTGTGTTCAGAATGCCTCCTGAGATGCGCTTTCTGCTGCGCGACCTTGACAGGAAGTTGACCTCTGCCACTGGGTGAAACGATGATTTCTTTTGGTAGCGTCTTTCTTTTGGGCGTTACAACTAAAGATTGTGTATGAATGATTTTCGACCCTAATGTTTTTATTAAGTCGTTTCTTCGATCAAGAGTGATAAATATGAGTGTGAAATAATATTGGGGATTCGTGTATTTAAAGAGGGCCTCTTAAACCCTATACATTTAATGATAATGTGCTTTTAAAGTTATTAAATAAAACCAACTAATCAAAACTCGCAAGGCTATGTCGTAGCAGCACGGATCTATTTTAAAGTAGCAGAGATGAAGCAGAGTGCAACGGAACGCAGGGTTACCTCCCTTTAGTAATCTTGCTGCTGTAGCCATTTTGACGACTGACGAGGTGAACGCAAAGATCCTCTATACGGTCTTTGGTTAACGTGTTTCCTTGTATTGCAAAAGGTTGGTGAACGTGAATTTTACATCCACACCAAGTCTGTCTTCTTTTTCATCGCATACTTGTCTTTGTTCTTCTCAAAATCTTCGCTGTGATTGTTTTGTGATTGTTGCATGTTTCCTTAATGATTAACTTAGTTAATGTGTTGGCGGAAATCAAAGTCACGAAAGTGATCGGATGAAAACGGCTAAACGCATAGATCTAGATCTGGATCATTAGGTTGCAGTAACCACTTCTGGTTCAGTGCCGATGTATGCGTCGTATTCGCCTGCTCGTTCGGAGGACGCACTTAACAAACATGCGTGTGTGTGTGTGTATAGACTATAGTTGTCTGCGTGAATATGTATGCATAAGTTTTTGTGTCTATCTGTCTTTCTCGACGTGTTGTGTACGATGTCTATTTTTGAGTGTCATGTCGTATGTTTGTGTCTCTGCCGCTGCGTGACTGCCTGTGTGTGTCTGTGACTCTGAGTACGTGTGTGCGCGTGCGTGCGTGTGTGTTTGTGTACACGTGCATTCATGTCTGCATCTATCTCGCTGAATCGCCGTCTTCAACTTCGTATCTCCTATCTGGGTCTGCCCCCCCCCCCCCCCCCCCCCCCCCCCCCCGCCCCCCTCCCCAATCCTCCCCTGGGCGCCTCTCTCTCTCTCTCTCTCTCTCTCTCTCTCTCTCTCTCTCTCTGGCTCTTTATTTTCATGGTCACACGACTGAGAAGTTTTTTCAGTCATTCCTGGATAATCGACAACAATGTGTCCAATTCGATGGGCACGTTTCCAAGTATGGTATTCTAAAAGCGGGTGTCCCACAGGGATCTGTACTGCTTATTCATAAATGACCTACCCTTGCATGTCACAGATAGAAAGGTCTCATGTAACATGTTTGCAGATGATACAACGCTGACTACCGCGGACAGCTCAACTGAAACTGTGGCAGATAAACTCCAAAAGAGTCAATGAAATATGTTGCTGGTGTCTTTCAAATCACATGGTCCTCAACCCGTCCAAAACCAAGTATATGGTGATAACAACAAGGCAAAAACATCAACTACATCCTTTGACACTCCCACTCTCACTTGATGCTGAGCCGATAGAAAAGGTGAAAGAACACAAAGTGCTTGGGGTGATGATTGATGAACAGCTAGACTGGAACTCACACATAAACCTGATGTGCAAAAAGATTTCAAGCAATCTCTTTCTACTGTCAAAGCTGAGGAGGCACTTTGTAGACACGGAAACCTGCAAAATCTTTTTCAGTGCCCACATCGTATCACACATCAATTACGCATCAACATTGTGGAATAACTGTAGTGAAGCAAATTTGAGGAGCGGTTGACATGAGCCGTTGAATCACTGATTTGCAAAACATCGTCTGTCTTTCAATACCATCAGTTTTATAAATTGCTATAATATTATGAACACATCAATCATTGCTCAACAATAGAAAGAACAAAATATGCACAATACCTGTACAATACAGCTTTACTGATGAAGGCACGATGCAGCACTTCATCTCACGAGGTGTATTTCACCAAAGCACATAAGACACTAATCTCCAATGCAAATGCAAATTTAATTACGTTGGCTAAATCAGCCTGACGTCACATGACGTTCCAATGCAAACAAACAGCACGTGGTCTGTCAAACTAAACCAGGCCACTCCAAGCATAAAAATCAATGTACAAATTATTTCAACAACAACCATTTTAATTCAACAAAATAATTAACTCTCCACTTGTCACATTACCCCCCCCTTCGGAAAAAAAAGAAACCGACCAAGGTTACTTTTTCCTACAACAGCTTTTTAGGAAAGAGCGGGTAACTATGTACAGGATACTTCATGAGGATTTGATTCAAGGAACCAACTGATCGCGATCCGCGCGCGACAAGAGATCCGCGAATACATTTTGCGTTCCTGGAAGTGGCTCAACGCGGAATCTGTACTCCTGCAACGACAGAGACCAACGCAAGATTCTTGAGTTTTTGAAACGACAGGTTTGAAGGTATGTCAGTGGCCTATGATCCGTCTGTAGAACAAACTCGACACCCCACAGGAACTTTGAGAACTTGTACACTGCCCACACAATTGCCAAACATTCTCTTTCGATGGTGCTGTAGTTCACCTCACGAGGCAACAACTTTCTGCTGGCGAAAGCAACTGGATGGAGTGTACCCTCCAAATCCTGAAGCAACACTGCACCCAAACCAACGGAACTGGCATCAGTGCGCAACACAAACTGTTGATTCAACCTCGGCAACCCCAAGATTGGCGCCTCCGAAAACACCTTTTTCATGTTTGCAAGAGCCTCCTCACACGCTGGTGTCCAACGAATGATTCTTCCACTGGTGTCTTTGGTCAAATCTGAAATCGGAGCAGTGAGAGTAGCAAACCCTGGCACGTATCTCCTGTAGAAACTGAGCAGACCCAAGAGTGAACGAACCTGCTTCTTGGTAGTTGGAGTAGGAATAGCCAGAATCTTCTGAACCTTCTTCTCCTCAGGCTTGAGAGAACCTTCTCCAACAACATGTCCCAAGAACTCCAAACTTCTGTACCCTGCAGAAATCTTTGAAGGTCTTGCAGTCAAATTGAATTGACTGAGCTTCTGCAAAACTCCACGAACATGCTCCAAGTGCTCAGAAAATGAACAACTGTGTACCAAAATGTCATCAAAGAAGTTCATGCCGGAAACCTCCTCAAGACACAACATCCGCATCATGCGTGCGAAGACTGCCGGAGCTGACACAAGCCCAAAAGGCATTCGAATCCACTGGAACAAGCCCATGTGAGTTGCGAAGGCGGAACTCGCTTGGAAGAAAAAGGAAGATCGTACGGACGGCGACGTACTGGCACATCCGATGTGAGATTGACGTCAAGGAAAAGATTGCCATTGAATGTACCAGGTTTCGTTGTCAGAATGTCAACAAACTCTGAGAAAACACCTCGAAGAGATTGACTTTCCACCTGTGACAACTTCTCGTCAAAATCAATGGATGTGACATCTTCGTCCGCCATGGAAGAAGACATGGGAATGGGAAGGGTGGGAAGAGATGAAAACTCACATTCCTCCTGAACAACAGCTATGGAAGCGCACACTGGCAAAGCAGCTCTCTGAGGACCATAGACTGGCAGAACAGAATCAGAAACATCCTTCTGAATGTCCTCAGATGGAGCCCACGTGGTAATTGACTCCCACGGAATAGCATCACCTTCAACCACCACTGAACCACTGTCCTCAACTCCAACTGACACATCAACATCCCGTCAAAGATACTGCTTGAGCATGTTTGCATGAAAAATCTTCGAATGTCCCTTGACCAAAATCTTGTAGTCAGGATGAAGACACTCCTGAACACGGTAAGGTCCCGACCATGTCATCAAAAGCTTGTTGGAATCCGTAGGCAAAAGAACCAACACTTCATCACCAATGGAGAAAGAACGTCTGGCACGCTTGTCGAAGTGCTTCTTGCTCCTGGTTGACGCAAGAGAAGAATGCTCCTTTGCCAACTGACAAGTTTCCGCAATGATGTTCTTGAGCTCGAACAAGTAGGCATACACAGGTTTTGCCTCAGAATCATCGGCCGTCTGATCCTGAGTCCAAGAATCCGCAAGAAGAGCAACAGGTCCTCTCGGAGTACGACCAAACATGAGCTCAAACGGACTGAAACCTGTACTCTCGGACGGTAACTCTCTGCAAGCGAACAAAAGAGCTGGCAAGTAGCGATGCCACGCCTTTGGCTGAGCATGAACAACCTTTTTCAACATAGCCTTCAGTGTTCCATGGAAACGTTCCACTGTACCATTAGACTGAGGATGGTAGGGTGAAGTTCTGATAGCTCTAGTCCCACACAATGCATGGAACTGCTTCATGAGATCTGAATTGAACTGTGATCCTTGATCAGACAGAATCTCATTGGGAAACCCTAACCTTGCAAAGATCCCCATGAGAGCCTCAGCGATATCCACAGAAGTGATCCTCTTCAACGGTACTGCCTCTGGAAAGCGGGTTGACAAATCAATCAACGTCAAAATGAACCTGTGCCCTTCCTCAGACGGAGGAGAGATAGGACCAACCAAGTCAATCGCCACCTTTTGAAAAGGAGTACCAATAGCCGGCATGCACTTCAAGGGCACCGGTGGAATCTTCCCCTTGGAAACAGTCTTCTGGCAAATATCACATGTCTGGACATACCTGGTGACATCAGCAGAAACACCCGGCCAAAAAAACTTCGAAAGAATTCTCGACAACGTTCTGCGAACACCACAATGGCCAGCAAGCAATTGATCATGAGAAATGGTCATGACCGAGGGCCGCAGTTTCTGTGGTACTGCCACTTGATGAAGCACCTGTCTCGATTTCGAAAATCGACGATACAACGCACCTTCCTTCTTGTAGAAACTGTACGAGGCGGTCCCAACATCCTTTGTCTGACCACTCTCAGCCAATTCCCAACATGCCTTCAAAGTGGGATCCTGCTTCTGCAACTTGATCAGTTCATCCCGAGTAACAGACAAATCGTCAGACACCTCCACCAACGGCTTATGTGGGAGATCCGCCTTCTTAGCTTGAGCCCTCGTGGTTACAGCTGCAACCATCTCAGATGTAGGGTGCACCGACTGACTGACTGGAACACCTGGAATGTTCCCAATGATGAGATCAGCAACAGGGTCTTCAAGAACACAGCAAATCAACTCTCCAGAAAAATAAGGAGACTGAACAACAACTTTTGCCTGGTGGTAACTAGTGATCTCTCCACCAAACGTCCTACACCTCACTTCACCATCCACATATTGACTGCTATCCACAAGACGTTTCCTCACTCCACAGACAGTTGCTCCTGTGTCCCTCAACACAGAACAGGCAGAACCATTGACTTGACCTTCTTCAAGAAACAGCCCTCCACTGACAGTCACTGAACAAACCACATCTGGCACAACTGAATGTCCATGCTGCGTTTGAGAACTCCCAGCGGATGTCTTCATAACAATGAACGGGCAAGTTTTCCTCACGTGACCACCAATACCACAAACATTGCAAGGATTGGAACTTTGTTTCAGAGGACACTGACGCGGACTATGACCTTTTCCATCACAAAGTGGACATGTTTCAAAATTTGAATGAAATGAGCCCCTTCCTTGGTCTCCACGACCGCGCCTGTCAACGCCCCACGCTCTAGGTGACTGATCGTTTCCAGCTGCATTTGTTTCATGACCTTGAACACCCCTACCAAAACCTCCCCGATAGCGATTTTTTCGGCGTCCAAAATTCTGACGGTTATCACGTCGGGGTCACCAAATGTCACGTACTGGGGTTTTGTTTTTATATGCCAAATAAACTAAGAACAGATGTAAATGTATTTACTCCTTTTTAGAATGTAGCGTGTTCTTTCTCTGTTTACTATAAATTCTATTTCACACACTCACATCATTCAGCTGCAATCAGACAGGCACAAAGATGACACACCAATTTGATTTTCTTTGCCCTTGTCCCTTTAATAATTGCACACACACACAAAAATCCAATCAAGCAATATTATAAATGAAGTCTGTCACAGTCTACTAATTTCCAGACTTCGAGTCTCTAATAAATAAATGAGCGGTCATCAATCCATCCTGTGACTGCTCATCAGTCTCCACTCCAGTCTCCCAGTTTCATTTTTCAGTCATTGTTTAAACAACATATTACTTCCGACCTTAGTCCATGTCGTTCTTCAGTGGGTTTGCTATCGTCCCGATAGGTCCAGCACTTTTACCGACTTCAGTGGGTTTTCTGTCGTCCGCATCTCTGCCGGCGCTTTCCGCGGTGACGGTTCGACGAGGAGGTCACTTAAGTCCCTGGCGACAGGTCCTGCACTGGTACCACTCTTCAGCGTTGCGACGCGTCCGCCACAGTGATGCATGAAGATGGGAGTGTCTTTAATTCAGGCTATATCTCCAGCCTGGCAGCTGCACAAAAAGTTTCACATCATAAGACACTTATAATCACATCCATTCTTCCTTCTCTTTCCTCTCTGAATCCTCATTGTTTGATAGCCACTCATTCTTAGTGATACTATTCACACCTTTTTCTTATAAATTCTAAATTCACTTTCACTCAACAATTTTCACATTAATTCCCCTATTATGTCTATGCTATGACAATATGCATTCAGCCCCAAATACTGAACAGCTAGAAAACACAGCATAGATCTCATTTCATGATAACGGTTGACATGAGCCGTTGAATCACTGATTTGCAAAACATCGTCTGTCTTTCAATACCATCAGTTTTATAAATTGCTATAATATTATGAACACATCAATCATTGCTCAACAATAGAAAGAACAAAATATGCACAATACCTGTACAATACAGCTTTACTGATGAAGGCACGATGCAGCACTTCATCTCACGAGGTGTATTTCACCAAAGCACATAAGACACTAATCTCCAATGCAAATGCAAATTTAATTACGTTGGCTAAATCAGCCTGACGTCACATGACGTTCCAATGCAAACAAACAGCACGTGGTCTGTCAAACTAAACCAGGCCACTCCAAGCATAAAAATCAATGTACAAATTATTTCAACAACAACCATTTTTAATTCAACAAAATAATTAACTCTCCACTATATAAACTTACAAGACGCTCGGAAACGCAGCGCACCAAGCGGGAAGGTGATGGATGAATCAAGGGAAGTAATCACACCGCTTAGTGACATGTAAAACTGCTTGTTTGTCGACGCGTTTCTGATGCGTTCCGATCATTTTTGTGAATAAATTTACATTGTAATGTGTAATACAATGATTTGCTGCAATAATGGGGGTGTTTTGACTTTGTTTTTTGTAGCAGGCGTTGTGAAATCAACACTTATGGTTACACATCTTTTGGAGAGCCTGTATGAAAGCAGTCCTCTGATTGGTTCCCTGAATAGAATCCTCCAATCAGCAGGCAGCTTTCTTCGCCGCCTTGCTTGATCGCTGGTAGACGTATTAAGACTAAACGCTCATGTTCTAACTGAATTCACATCATCGAATGACTTTCTGGCGGCAAATCACCTTCTTGACAGGTATGTATTGCTTTGCATTTTCTAAAAATATTCTACAGGGGTGTATACGTTGATAAACAAGCTTGCATTCTTCTATAATAATGAAAATTATATTATGTAGAACTAGGCCTATGTGAGAGTTCGATTTCACAATGCCTGCTACAAAAACAAAGTCAAAACACCCCCATTATTGCAGCAAATCATTTTATTACACATTACACCGTACATTTATTCACAAACATGATCGGAACGCATCAGAAACGCGTCGACAAACAAGCAGTTTTACATGTCACTAAGCGGTGTGATTACTTCCCTTGATTCACCCATGAACCTTTCCGCTTGGGGGCGCAACGTGTCTCGATCCTCACAACAATGAGCTAATGAACTATCTTTGTGTAACTTATAATCTTTGACGCGGGTGAGATAATGTGGCGACTGTGCGGCTCTCTTACATTGTGGATGGGTTCATGTGTTGTGTGTAATCGAGCTTACTGTGTCTGTTTCTCTGTCCCTGTATCACTTAGTCTTTCCCTCGCTTTCTCTTTTCTCTCTTTCTACCCCGTCCTTTTCTTCTCTCTCCCTCCCTCTCTACCTACCTCCCTACCAACATACCTCTCTCCCTCTCTTTGTCTGTGTGTGTGAATGTGTATATATATATATATATATATATATATATATATATATATTGTGTGTGTTTGTGTGTGTGTGTGTTTGTGTGTGTGTGTGTGTGTGTGTGTGTGTTCCTCTCTGTGACTCCAGATTATTCTAATTTTTGTGAATAAGGTAGATGCCGTCTAGTGATCAACAACACACTCAGTTCGGTTAAAGACTGTTTAAGACCATCAACAATGGCCTCTCACAGGTTACCAAGACAAACACATGATGTGTTACGACATGCTAGAGTTCTTTACACCAAGAACTTGTCCTGTCTATGATAGATACACTATGCAAGCTAGGTTATGCGTATGTGTGGATGAACTGAGGACTAGGCAACGAAAAATGCCTTCTGAAGCAACCAAAGGCAAGCATTGCTACAGTCTCTGGACGGAAAAATATTTGCAGCACGACATTTTGGTTATATTCCGTTTTCAAGAGCATATTTGGTCAGATCAGATATCTGACTTTTCTCACCATCAAAAGATTTAGGACGTTTTTATACGTTTTTGTTTGGGTACTAACTGCCTGAAAACCAATCAACGCTTGACGTAGAAACTGCAGGTCTCACTAATCCATTGTGTAATGAGACTGAAGACGAAAATACATTTCTTACTAGACTGCTTCAAAAACACTGATCTCATAAATTGTGGCATTGCACGACATATTAGGAAATAATATTATCTAGTCATCGTTTAAAAGGGGCTAATGTAGGGTCCACAATGGACGTATCGATGTGCATATACCACACTATGAAAATGAGAGAAAATGAGTATGAGGGCGATACATTATGAATGATGAACGCAAAATGAGGTATAACGTTCATCTTTCTGAGAAGGGGCAATCATGAATGCAATGTATCGTGATAAATTCAAATGGACAGTCGGCCTTTGAATACAGTTAGGAGCAGTTCAATTTTCTCTGTGACTCTCTCTCTCTCCGTCTCTGTCCTTCTTTCTCTCTCTCTCATCTTTACTTTTCTCCTCTTTTTGTCTCCCACCCAACCCCCTCCTCTCTTTATCTCTCTGTCTATCTACGTATCTATCTCTCACTCTCTCTATCTCTCACTCTATATTGCTCTCTCAATCTCTCACCCTATCATTCACTCTCGCTATCTCTCACTTTCTCTCTATCTCTCATTGTTTCTCCTTTTCTATTTCACTCTCTCTTTCACTCTTTCTTTCTCTCTATCTCTCTTATTATCTTTCTTCTTTCCTCCTCCCTCTCTCTCTCTCTCTCTTTCTCTCTCTCTCGCTCTCTTGCTCTCTCTCTCTCTCTCTCTCTCTCTCTCTCTCTCTCTCTCTCTCGCACTACATCTGAATAATTTGCCTCAATAACTGAATGTAAGAAAGGCACTACTGCCTAATTCACTACCCTTTTAAAATAAAATGTGTTCGTTTGTTCGTTCTCTCTTTCTCTCTCTCTCTCTGTCTCTCTCTCTCTCTCTCTCTGCAGGACCTACGTGAACATTATTTGTCTATTCATGTAGAAAAAGGTTGTCAAATTCCTGAAAAGACTATTCTGAGTAATGACAGCGAGACAATATTAAGAGCTACTAGTATTTACTTGTATAAAGGTTTTCAACGAAGATCTTACGCTGTAACTTTACCCGAAAGCAACGATTTTTATTTTGATTAACGTTGGTATAGCATGTTGCAGATCACTGTCAAAGATATCCACCAGATGTGAAGGTGTATGACATATGTATGCCATTGAAATAGGCCGGTGGCCTCTTTAATAAACCATTCGTTCGTTCGTTCGTTCGTTCTTTTTCTCTCGCTATCTCTCTCTCTCCCATTCCCTCTCTCCCTCCCTCCTCTGTATTTCATTTCTCTTCTTATCTCTTTGTCTTTTCTTTCTTTCTATCTTTCTTCTCTTTGCTTTTCTGCTCTCATTCTTTCTGTCATTCATTCATACATTCATTCATTCTCGCTCTCTTTAAAGCAGCCACACACTCACACACAAACACACACACACACACACACACACGCAAACACACATGCGTGCGCACGCAGGCACGCATGCTCATACATATGCACATCAATACAGAGTTATGATAATGTGCACAGTGGAAACCCTCTGTAGAAATGTGTAAACGAAAGAGTCGCATCACTGATCGTCAAGTGTTAATGTGTTTACTTCGTGTCGCAGCAAACAACATGGCCACTGCACCTCAGAAAGTCTGGAAGGACATCAGGGAGACGCTGCTCACTTGCAAAATCTGCGAGGAGCCGTTCGACCGAGAAGGACGTCTGCCTCGAGTGCTCCCCTGTCACCACACCTTCTGTGGGCCTTGCATCGCCAAGCTGGACAAGGGGGGAGAGCTGTCCTGCCCCAACTGTCGCCAGAACTTCCAAGTGGCCGGGACGTTCCCAGTGGAGATCACTCGATCTGCTCTGCTGGACTGCACGGTGGTCATCCAGACTGCACAGGAGGCTCTGTGTGAGGGCTGTGACGACGGCAGCCAGGCCACCTCTCGCTGTCTGGACTGCGCCCAGGCCCTGTGTGAGGAATGCCGTGCAGCCCACAAAAAGGTCAAAATCGCCAGAGACCACGTCATCGTGTCTTTGGAAGAAGCTGCCCGCTCCCCTTCCCTGCTGCTGCAGAAAGTGGAGATGTGCCAGAAACACCAGGACAAGAAGCTGGAGTTCTACTGCAAGACGTGCAAGAGCGCCATCTGCTCTACGTGCGTCATCGTCCTGCACAAGGACAGAGACGGACACAACAACGTGGAGCTGGGTGAGATCCTGGAGCAGGTCAAACGTCAGGTGAGTGGGAGGCTGTGGTGATGTATTAAACGCGTTGAAGAAAAATTTGCTTCGATAAGCAAATTCTAGATTTAGCAGTGCCTTACATTTCAGTAAATGCAGGTACTGCAGTATGCGTTAAGTCCTCACGACAGAGATATTAACACTTGAAGTCTTGACTTGACTTGTAGCTTAACCGCTGGATTGGAAATTCATAACTGTGAGATGAGCATCTTTTATTTTGCGTATTTG
>JAWQFJ010024159.1:0-22780 GCA_034096865.1 Theodoxus fluviatilis | reverse complement strand
CTGCGGCTTATAAACCGGTGCGGCTTATCTATGGATTTTTCTCGAGAAAGTGGACTTGAATTCGCTCACTTACCTTTAAGTTTATTGTTGCTATGCGAAGTTCGTCGTATGACAACAACTCACACTCACACGGCACAGACAGCTGTGAGTTGGCAGTCAAAGTTAGGAATGATCGATCAGTTACACATTCAACCCAACAGAAGTAACACACACAAGACCGAAAGTAATGCCGAAAACACGTCGCCAAGTCTATGATGCAGCTTTCAAACTGGATGCCATCGCCAAAGCTATGGAGAAAGGGAATCGCGCTGCCGCCCAAGAACTAGGCATCAACGAATCTATGGTTCGGCGGTGGCAAAAACAGGAAGGTGAACTTGCCAAGTGCAAGAAGTCCAAGAAAGCATTCCGAGGTTGCAAAGCACGTTGGCCAAAACTTGAAGACGAACTTGAAGACTGGATTAACACACAACGTGTTGATGGTCGCGGTGTTTCCACTGTACAGCTTCGTCTTAAAGCGCGCACAGTTGCATCCAGTCTGAATCTCATTGCTCGCCTGTTTCCTGAATGTGATAGACTAGGTACCGTAAATTCCAGCCTATAAGCCGCGCCTTTTTTTTTCATGAACGGATCCCCTGCGGCTTATAAACCAGTGCGGCTTATCTATGGATTTTTCTGAATTTTTTTTTTAATTCAGGGGGTGCGGCTTATACTAAGTTGCGCCTTATAGGCCGGAATTTACGGTAATCATGAGAGACAACATGCCGGCTTTGCTGCGTGTTATTTACTACAGGAATGGCAGCAAGGGGCAGACAAATAGGGTATGGGCATCATGTAGATGCTCGTCTACAAATGTCTCAAAGAGGAAAATACGCCATTGTACCTATGTGGCATGGTCAATCTGTATAAACCAGCCCGTGATCTCAGATAAGCCCATAGTGTTCTCCTCAGATGTGCCCAAGTGAAGTCCAAAAAATGGGGAGATAGAGCTTTTGTTGCTGCCGCCCCGAGGCTGTGGAACTCTCTCCCAGAACCACTCAGAGCTGCCCCATCTCTGTCCAGCTTCAAAAGAGGCCTAAATACCTTCCTCTTTGAAGACTGAAACGACAATATGCTGTTGTGTAAAATGCCGAAGAGCAGCAGAAGTGCTGAATTCAGGCACTCTATAAATGACTTACATACATACATACATACATACATACATACATACATACATACATACATACATACATACATACATACATACACACACATACATACATACATACATGCATACATACATACATACATACATCATACATACATACATACATACATACATACATACATACATACATACATATCAAAACACTTTATTGCCAAAAATGATACAGAGATCAATGTGCAATTTGAAACACAAGCTCACTGTGACCCACCAGCCAAGACATGACCCCTTCTTGACCATACTCTCCTGGAGCCAATCATTACTGACATGCTCAAGTACTTGGCAATACGCTTACTTCTTCTCCTCTCCAGCCCTGTCATGGCAAGTTCCGACACTACTCCTCTATGTACCAAACCGAGGGAACAGATGACCAGCACAACGATTTTTGTCTCCAAGCCTGCCTCGGTTAAAAATGCACAGAGGGGTCTATATTTATCAAATTTGTGATGGTAGCATTGGTCGAGAAACACATCAAATGGGTTGGAAATTTATACAATTCTGGCTACAGACTGGGTACGGTCTAAAAAACACAAGTCTGGCTTGGAACTGTCTAACATTTGTCCATTTCCTGTGATGGTCTCATTCTGAAACAGTTCACAGTGTTCAGTGATGACATTGTTTACTAATTCATGTCGGACGATCACAACACACCTGTCATGCCGCTCGGAGTACAGTCCCTTGAGACGTCTGCATCCGTTGAGTGCGTGTGATTTCGTGTCCGTTTGAAAACCACATAGCTTACACTCCCTCTGGTAGGTCTCAGGGTAGTATACGTTGTTGACTGCGTTTGTTTCTAAGAGCTGCAGTCTTCCCTTGGCGATGAATCTCGTAATGTGGTCGCTTATCTTTGGGTTTGTCAGGTGACCGATGGAGTTGTTCATGTCAGCGTACGGCAGAGTTTCACGCTGCAGTCTCCCTTGTTGCTGCAGCTCCTGCCAGTGATGAAGTGTTTTGTCCACCTCACGTTGTTTCAACAGCGAGTAGAGGGTCTTTGGGCACGAGCATTTGAGGAGGATTTCTTCATCGTCAGGTGCTAGGGTGATGTTTGCGTATGTCTCTGTGGATGTCATAGTCAAGATGTATCTTCAGTCTACAACAGAGCTCATGCAATTCGGTGAAATCAGATCGCGGCCAGTTCACCCTGCTTTTCTTTATGAGTTTTTATGCGTCGCCTGTTTGGTACCCACCAAAGTTGTTCTCTTCGTCTTCAGTCAGGGGGATCTTCCTCTTGTTCATATGGAGAAACAAGCCATCTCTTGCAGAAGCTCGCACATGGGGGTCGTCACTGTTCAATACTGACAGGAGGAATGAAACACGCTTTGCATAGAACATGGTGCGGGGTCTGATTATACCTAGCCCGCCTTTCTTTCTGGGAGTGAAGATCTGAGCCCGAGTGGACGACGAGTTTAGTTTCAGCTGGTCATGAACAAAGTCAACAATCATGTTTTCAATTTCTTGCAATAGCTTCTCAGTGAAGTCAATATATTTTCATACACAACATTCATTTTTGATGAAATCATGGGGTTGATGGCTTTGATTCTCTTGTTGACTGGCAGGGGCGATCGGGCAATTTTCAGGAGTGTTGTTTTTACCTCATTCTTAGTTTCTTCACGTTGTTTCTTCGCTGCAGTGCCGTCCAAGCTGATATGGAAGCCTAGGTATCTGTAGTCCTCTGATCGTCCGTGTTTTGGTACCGTTTCCACCTTGTATTTGGAGGCTGATGTTTCTTGTGCTGTCTCGACTGGCCCAGTTGTTTCCAGTACGTTGAGCATGCATGACGGCACATTTCCGATGTTTCACCTGCATACCACTGTAATCTAAGAAGGTCTCAGTGAGAGCCATCATTCTTTTCATGGTTTCTTCCTCTCTGGCAGCCATGCAGATGTCAACCATGTAGGCCTGGCAAGGTGTCAGCAGAGAGTCTATTGCGCCGACGTGGTCTATGTAACGTACTGGGTTTTTGCGTGTATGTGTGTACCAAATAAACTGAGAACAGATGTAAATGTATTTACTCCTTTTAAAATGGCGCGTGTTCTTTCTCTGTTTACTATAAATTCTATTTTACACACTCACATCATTCAGCTGCAATCAGACAGGCACAAAGATGACACACCAATTTGATTTTCTTTGCCCTTGTCCCTTTAATAATTGCACACACACACAAAAATCCAATCAAGCAATATTATAAATGAAGTCTGTCACAGTCCACTAATTTCCAGACTTCGAGTCTCTAATAAATAAATGAGCGGTCATCAATCCATCCTGTGACTGCTCATCAGTCTCCACTCCAGCCTCCCAGTTTCATTTTTCAGTCATTGTTTAAACAACATATTACTTCCGACCTTAGTCCATGTCGTTCTTCAGTGGGTTTGCTATCGTCCCGATAGGTCCAGCACTTTTACCGACTTCAGTGGGTTTGCTGTCGTCCCCATCTCTGCCGGCGCTTTCCGCGGTGACGGTTCGACGAGGAGGTCACTTAAGTCCCTGGCGACAGGTCCTGCACTGGTACCACTCTTCAGCGTTGCGACGCGTCCGCCACAGTGATGCATGAAGATGGGAGTGTCTTTAATTTAGGCTATATCTCCAGCCTGGCAGCTGCACAAAAAGTTTCACATCATAAGACACTTATAATCACATCCATTCTTCCTTCTCTTTCCTCTCTGAATCCTCATTGTTTGATAGCCACTCATTCTTAGTGATACTATTCACACCTTTTTCTTATAAATTCTAAATTCACTTTCACTCAACAATTTTCACATTCATTCCCCTATTATGTCTATGCTATGACAATATGCATTCAGCCCCAAATACTGAACAGCTAGAAAACACAGCATAGATCATATTTCATGATAACGGTTGACATGAGCCGTTGAATCACTGATTTCCAAAACATCGTCTGTCTTTCAATACCATCAGTTTTATAAATTGCTATAATATTATGAACACATCAATCATTGCTCAACAATAGAAAGAACAAAATATGCACAATACCTGTACAATACAGCTTTACCGATGAAGGCACGATGCCGCTCTTCATCTCACGAGGTGCATTTCACCAAAGCACAATAGACACTAATCTCCAATGCAAATGCAAATTTAATTACGTTGGCTAAATCAGCCTGACGTCACTTGACGTACCAATGCAAACAAACAGCACGTGGTTTGTCAAATCAAACCAGGTCACTCCAAGCATAACAACCAATGTACAAATTATTTCAACAACAAACATTTTAATTCAACAAAATTATTAACTCTCCACTTGTCACATTACCCCCCCCCCCCCCCTTCGGAAAAAAAAGAAACCGACCAAGGTTACTTTTTCCTACAACAGCTTTTTAGGAAAGAGCGGGTAACTATGTACAGGATACTTCATGAGAATTTGATTCAAGGAACCAACTGATCGCAATCCGCGCGGGACAAGAGATCCGCGAATACATTTTGCGTTCCTAGAAGTGGCTCAACGCGGAATCTGTACTCCTGCAACGACAGAGACCAACGCAAGATTCTTGAGTTTTTGAAACGACAGGTTTGAAGGTATGTCAGTGGCCTATGATCCGTCTGTAGAACAAACTCGACACCCCACAGGAACTTTGAGAACTTGTACACTGCCCACACAATTGCCAAACATTCTCTTTCGATGGTGCTGTAGTTCACCTCACGAGGCAACAACTTCCTGCTGGCGAAAGCGACTGGATGGAATGTACCCTCCAAATCCTGAAGCAACACTGCACCCAAACCAACGGAACTGGCATCAGTGCGCAACACAAACTGTTGATCCAACCTCGGCAACCCCAAGATTGGCGCCTCCGAAAACACCTTCTTGATGTTTGCAAGAGCCTCCTCACACGCTGGTGTCCAACGAATGGTTCTTCCACTGGTGTCTTTGGTCAAATCTGAAATCGGAGCAGTGAGAGTAGCAAACCCTGGCACGTATCTCCTGTAGAAACTGAGCAGACCCAAGAGTGAACGAACCTGCTTCTTGGTAGTTGGAGCAGGGATAGCCAGAATCTTCTGAACCTTCTTCTCCTCAGGCTTGAGAGAACCTTCTCCAACAACATGTCCCAAGAACTCCAAACTCCTGTACCCTGCAGAAATCTTTGAAGGTCTTGCAGTCAAATTGAATTGACTGAGCTTCTGCAAAACTCCACGAACATGCTCCAAGTGCTCTGAAAATGAACAACTGTGTACCAAAATGTCATCAAAGAAGTTCATGCCGGAAACCTCCTCAAGACACAACATCCGCATCATGCGTGCAAAGACTGCCGGAGCTGACACAAGCCCAAAAGGCATTCGAATCCACTGGAACAAGCCCATGTGAGTTGCGAAGGCGGTCTTATGCCTATCCACAGGATTGACCACAATCTGCCAATATCCCCTTGAAAGATCAATGCGAGTGAAGTAGGAAGAATCAGCCAATCTAGTGAACAACTCATCAACATCAGGAATGGGTTCTGCGTCAAAGATTGTTATCTTGTTCAACATTCTGTAGTCAATGCAGAATCGACAAGAACCATCCTTCTTCTGCGCAAGAACAACTGGGGATGAGTATGCAGATTTTGACTTTTCTATGACACCCAAGTCCAACATGGTCTGCAATTCCCTCTCCACAACTCGCTTGGAAGAAAAGGGAAGATCGTACGGACGGCGACGTACTGGCATTTCCGATGTGAGATTGACGTCAAGGAAAAGATCGCCATTGAATGTACCAGGTTTCGTTGTCAGAATGTCAACAAACTCTGAGAAAACACCTTGAAGAGATTGACTTTCCACCTGCGACAACTTCTCGTCAAAATCAATGGATGTGACATCTTCTTCCGCCATGGAAGAAGACATGGGAATGGGAAGGGTGGGAAGAGATGAAAAGTCACATTCCTCCTGAACAACAGCTATGGAAGCGCACACTGGCAAAGCAACTTTCTGAGGACCATAGACTGGCAGAACAGAATCAGAAACATCCTTCTGAATGTCCTCAGATGGAGTCCACGTGGTAATTGACTCCCACGGAATAGCATCATCTTCAACCACCACTGAACCACTGTCCTCAACTCCAACTGACACATCAACATCCCGTCGAAGATACTGCTTAAGCATGTTTGCATGAAAAATCTTCGAATGTCCCTTGACCAAAATCTTGTAGTCAGGATGAAGACACTCCTGAACACGGTAAGGTCCCGACCATGTCATCAAAAGCTTGTTGGAATCCGTAGGCAAAAGAACCAACACTTCATCACCAATGGAGAAAGAACGTGCTCTGGCACGCTTGTCGAAGTGCTTCTTGCTCCTGGTGGACGCAAGAGAAGAATGCTCCTTTGCCAACTGACAAGTTTCCGCAATGATGTTCTTGAGCTCGAACAAGTAGGCATACACAGGTTTTGCCTCAGAATCATCGGCCGTCTGATCCTGAGTCCAAGAATCCGCAAGAAGAGCAACAGGTCCTCTCGGAGTACGACCTAACATGAGCTCAAACGGACTGAAACCTGTACTCTCGGACGGTAACTCTCTGCAAGCGAACAGAAGAGCTGGCAAGTAGCGATGCCACGCCTTTGGCTGAGCATGAACAACCTTTTTCAACATAGCCTTCAGTGTTCCATGGAAACGTTCCACTGTACCATTAGACTGAGGATGGTAGGGTAAAGTTCTGATAGCTCTAGTCCCACACAATGCATGGAACTGCTTCATGAGATCTGAATTGAACTGTGATCCTTGATCAGACAGAATCTCATTGGGAAACCCTAACCTTGCAAAGATCCCCATGAGAGCCTCAGCGATATCCACAGAAGTGATCCTCTTCAACGGTACTGCCTCTGGAAAGCGGGTTGACAAATCAATCAACGTCAAAATGAACCTGTGCCCTTCCTCAGACGGAGGAGAGATAGGACCAACCAAGTCAATCGCCACCTTTTGAAAAGGAGTACCAATAGCCGGCATGCACTTCAAGGGTACCGGCGGAATCTTCCCCTTGGAAACAGTCTTCTGGCAAATATCACATGTCTGGACATACCTGGTGACATCAGCAGAAACACCCGGCCAAAAAAACTTCGAAAGAATTCTCGACAACGTTCTGCGAACACCACAATGGCCAGCAAGCAATTGATCATGAGAAATGGTCATGACCGAGAGCCGCAGTTTCTGTGGTACTGCCACTTGATGAAGCACCTGTCTCGATTTTGAAAATCGACGATACAACGCACCTTCCTTCTTGTAGAAACTGTACGAGGCGGTCCCAACATCCTTTGTCTGACCACTCTCAGCCAATTCCCAACATGCCTTCAAAGTGGGATCCTGCTTCTGCAACTTGATCAGTTCAACCCGAGTCACAGACAAATCATCAGACACCTCCACCAATGGCTTATGTGGGAGATCTGCCTTCTTAGCTTGAGCCCTCGTGGTTACAGCTGCAACCATCTTAGATGTAGGGTGCACCGACTGACTGACTGGAACACCTGGAATGTTCCCAATGATGAGATCAGCAACAGGGTCTTCAAGAACACAGCAAATCTAGTCTCTCCAGAAAAATAAGGAGACTGAACAACAACCTTTGCCTGGTGGTAACTAGTGATCTCTCCACCAAACGTCCTACACCTCACTTCACCATCCACATATTGACTGCTATCCACAAGACGTTTCCTCACTCCACAGACAGTTGCTCCTGTGTCCCTCAACACAGAACATGCAGAACCATTGACTCTGTACTTACTATGATTTTATGCATAATGTTGTCAAAGCTGTGTATTCATGTTAGGGACCAGAGGTTTTGGAGAAGGCAATGTTTCTAAGTAGTTGGGATAGTTCTACACTATTACTATATTGGACTTTAGTTCTGGCAGTCTTTTGCTATGTTCAAGTGGCCATCACTACTAGCAATTTGATTATGATATGTCAGGATGCCTTGGTGGAGCAATGTATGGTAGGTACATGTGCTTGGTCGCCTTACATTAGATCAGGTGATTTGGTAACTTAGATAATACTCCTGGGAAATAGTCATGATAGGATTATTCATGGACTATGAAGTGCTTAATTGGTAGATGTTATTCCCCATGGATACTCTATCATTTGGGCTGGGTCGTCTGGAGTTGTCTAGTTACACTGCTATTTTAGAGGCAAATGAGTGACCCATTCACTGTTGTCATTTAGAATGTTAGCATCACCACCTCATGTTCAGTTCTAACAAGTATTACCAGCTCCCTGTAGGTTTTTCACTTTTGGATATAATAACACAACGTAAACTGATGAATTTTCTTTAAGATGCCTTGCCTATTACATTACGGAGGATAGCGTTTATGCTTGATTTTCGAGTCTAGAGATTGTAAGTGGAATCAATGTAATCCACCTACTACATCTTCTTTGCATTTCTACTAAGTTTTGTTGTTGTGTGATTGTCCGGAATGATTGTTCGACATTCTGATATTTTCACGTCCTGCCACTACCATATATGCCACATTAGTAATGCCATTTATTGATTGTTTGAATTGAATTGACTTTGTTCCTTTTGTCTTTTATCAGTCTGCCATCGTGTTTTTTTGTTCTCGTATAGTTAGTAACAATAAATTTTAAGAAATTGTGAACGCTGTTTCCTATCATTTAAGATCCTTCACCTTCCTTTCCTTCTCCCCGCCCTTCATCTACTCTTCCCCGATCATCATCACCAAAATACCCCACCCCTTCCCCAACATCCACTATTCCATTACAATAGTATTTTTTTAAGGACCGGAAACAACATTTGGATTGCCTTTGCTTGCATATCGTAGTCCTGGAGAACGCGCCTTAGTCTTCAGTGACTGTCATGGCGACCGGAAGTTGCGTGAAGAGCAAACTATTCTTTTATTTTGTTATATGCCTAATGTAATATACAGCAAACAGTTCTTGTACAAAGCGTTGTGGACCTAACAGCTTGCGTAAGAGCATGGCTGCCGGTCATTGATCTTTGACGAAGACGTCAGTAGCGCCAAAGTTAAGACTGAAGCTCAGACCCCGATGTTCGAAGCCTGTAGCAACGCCGGCGGCCATGCCTGCGTTCACACCAAAGAGCGCCATGCTGCGTCATTTTAGCATCCCTCGTTTGTTGTCAAGAGCGACCAGAACAACCAGACAATAAGCTTGGATAAATGGGAGGACTGGCTTCAAATCTGAGAGGAAAAACATTGCCTACGACGCAAACTAAGGGTTGTATACCGGCGACACCAGCGTTTTCAGACGCTGCAGTTTGTACAGAAATTGCCACTCCCAGATCGGCCTTTGTAGCGTCCATTCATGGTGCCAGCTTGCAAAGCCAGTTCAGTAGCACGGCTTACGTTGACGGTAAGGATTCTGAGACCGAGCGGTTAGCGCGCCTGACCTTTTACCACTTGCTGCTGGAGGGCGCGGCGTTCGAAGCTTTGTCGATCCTAAAATCCCATTCATCAGCCATTGCATAGCTCGCATTGCTTCTCCCTTCCCAGGAGTATAACTGGTTACCTGCGAAGGCTGGGCTGGAACATTTTGAAAAGGTTTACGTTGGCATTTTCATTTCAGCACTTTTGCGTGCTCTCCAGGGGATCGAGATGGTGTCGACATGATGAAAAGAGGAGCCCGTTGATCAGAGGGTACAATTGCGTGGGTTGAGTTCCTATAAGTGGGTGGAAAGCACCTTTTGGAGCGTGACAGAAAGAGGCCTCCACAAAGTGTTTGTGTGACTCCGCCTGCTGGTCTCGCTTGAGCTGCGATTTCAGATGAAGTATGGCCCCCTGTGGGTTGGGGGTCACGATAAACCCAGTGCGTCTGCCTACGCAATTCGTCAGAGCAAGATAACTAGGGTCATCGTGACTCTATTGGCACACACTCTAAATAGTCTGGTGATTTCCGTGCTCATTGGCCTTACATGGCCTACAAAGGCTTATATGCCGTGAAATTTCAATCATCCATCCATCCATCCGTCCGTCCGTCCATCCATCCAGCCAAATGAAGCATAACAGAAGTTTATCTTGTCATCAGCACATTCTGGGCAAGCTTTCATTTCCCCATCTTGAGCTTTTCTCCGTCTTTTTTCGTGTGTGGCCTGCATCACCCCACTTTGAGCCCTGCCCACGAAATGCGTCGCTTGCAGATTATTTGTGCACACTTGTCTTCAGTGGTCCTGTTGCATGCTGAATGATGAGCTCACGTCCTGTCTTCAGTGGTCCTGTCGCACACTGAATGATGAGGTCACGTCCTGTCTACAGTGGTCCTGTCGCATGCTGCATGATGAGCTCACGTCCTGTCTTCAGTGGTCCTGTCGCATGCTGAATGATGAGCTTGTCTACAGTGGTCCTGTCGCATGCTGCATGATGAGCTGACGTCCTGCCTACAGTGGTCCTGTCGCATGCTGTATGATGAGCTCACGTCCTGTCTGTCTTCAGTGGTCATGTCGCATGCTGAATGATGAGCTGGTCTACAGTGGTCCTGTCGCATGCTGTATGATGAGCTGACGTCCTGCCTACAGTGGTCCTGTCGCATGCTGCATGATGAGCTCACGTCCTGTCTTCAGTGGTCCTGTCGCATACTGAATGATGAGCTCTGTCTACAGTGGTCCTGCCTACAGTGGTCCTGTCTTCAGTGGTCCTGTCGCATGCTGCATGATGAGCTGACGTCCTGCCTACAGTGGTCCTGTCGCATGCTGTATGATGAGCTCATGTCCTGTCTTCAGTGGTCCTGTCGCATACTGAATGATGAGCTCACGTCCTGTCTTCAGTGGTCCTGTCGCACACTGAATGATGAGGTCACGTCCTGTCTACAGTGGTCCTGTCGCATGCTGCATGATGAGCTCACGTCCTGTCTTCAGTGGTCCTGTCGCATGCTGAATGATGAGTTCACGTCCTGTCTACAGTGGTCCTGTCGCATGCTGAATGATGAGCTCACTTCCTGTCTACAGTGGTTCTGTCGCATGCTGAATGATGAGTTCACGTCCTGTCTACAGTGGTCCTGTCGCATGCTGAATGATGAGCTCACGTCCTGTCTTCAGTGGTCCTGTCGCATGCTGAATGATGAGGTCACGTCCTGTCTTTAGTGGTCCTGTCGCATACTGAATGATGAGCTCTGTCTACAGTGGTCCTGTCTTCAGTGGTCCTGTCGCATGCTGAATGATGAGCTCACGTCCTGTCTACAGTGGTCCTGTCGCATGCTGAATGATGAGCTCTGTCTACAGTGGTCCTGTCTTCAGTGGTCCTGTCGCATGCTGAATGATGAGCTCTGTCTACAGTGGTCCTGTCGTCAGTGGTCCTGTCGCATGCTGCATGATGAGCTGACGTCCTGTCTTCAGTGGTCCTGTCGCATGCTGAATGATGTGCTGACGTTCTGCCTTCAGTGGTCCTGTCGCATGCTGAATGATGAGCTTGTCTACAGCGGTCCTGTCGCATGCTGAATGATGAGCTGACGTCCTGTCTTCAGTGGTCCTGTCGCATGCTGAATGATGAGCTTGTCTACAGTGGTCCTGTCGCATGCTGAATGATGAGCTGACGTTCTGCCTTCAGTGGTCCTGTCGCATGCTGAATGATGAGCTTGTCTACAGTGGTCCTGTCGCATGCTGCATGATGAACTGACGTCCTGTCTTCAGTGGTCCTGTCGCATGCTGAATGATAAGGTCACGTCCTGTCTTCAGTGGTCCTGTCGCATGCTGCATGATGAGCTCACGTCCTGTCGTCAGTAGTCCTGTCGCATGCTGAATGATAAGGTCACGTCCTGTCTTCATGGTCCTGTCGCATGCTGTATGATGAGCTCTGTCTACAGTGGTCCTGTCTTCAGTGGTCCTGTCGCATACTGAATGATGAGCTCACGTCCTGTCTTCAGTGGTCCTGTCGCATGCTGCATGATGAGCTGACGTCCTGCCTTCAGTGGTCCTGTCGCATGCTGAATGATGAGCTCACGTCCTGTCTTCAGTGGTCCTGTCTCATCCTGAATGATAAGCTGACGTCCTGTCTTCAGTGGTTCTGTCTTCAGTGGTCCTGTCTTCAGTGGTCCTGTCGCATCCTGAATGATGAGCTCACGTCCTGTCTTCAGTGGTCCTGTCGCATGCTGCATGATGAGGTCACGTCCTGTCTACAGTGGTCCTGTCGCATGCAGCATGATGAGGTCACGTCCTGTCTTCAGTGGTCCTGTCGCATGCTGCATGATGAGCTCACGTCCTGTCTTCAGTGGTCCTGTCGCATGCTGCATGATGAGGTCACGTCCTGTCTTCAGTGGTCCTGTCGCATGCTGAATGATGAGGTCACGTCCTGTCTTCAGTGGTCCTGTCGCATGCTGAATGATGAGCTCACGTCCTGTCTTCAGTGGTCCTGTCGCACACTGAATGATGAGCTCACGTCCTGTCTTCAGTGGTCCTGTCGCATGCTGTATGATGAGCTCACGTCCTGTCTTCAGTGGTCCTGTCGCATGCTGTATGATGAGCTCACGTCCTGCCTTCAGTGGTCATGTCGCATGCTGCATGATGAGGTCACGTCCTGTCTTCAGTGGTCCTGTCGCATACTGAATGATGAGCTCACGTCCTGTCTTCAGTGGTCCTGTCGCATGCTGCATGATGAGCTCACGTCCTGTCTTCAGTGGTCCTGTCGCATGCTGAATGATGAGGTCACGTCCTGTCTACAGTGGTCCTGTCGCATGCTGCATGATGAGGTCACGTCCTGTCTTCAGTGGTCCTGTCGCATGCTGAATGATGAGCTCACGTCCTGTCTTCAGTGGTCCTGTCGCATGCTGAATGATGAGCTCACGTCCTGTCTTCAGTGGTCCTGTCGCACACTGAATGATGAGCTCACGTCCTGTCTTCAGTGGTCCTGTCGCATGCTGAATGATGAGCTCACGTCCTGTCTTCAGTGGTCCTGTCGCATGCTGAATGATGAGCTCACGTCCTGTCTTCAGTGGCCCTGTCGCATGCTGAATGATGAGCTCACGTCCTGTCTACAGTGGTCCTGTCGCATGCTGAATGATGAGCTCACGTCCTGTCTGTCTTCAGTGGTCCTGTCGCATGCTGAATGATGAGCTGACGTCCTGTCTTCAGTGGTCCTGTCGCATGCTGAATGATGAGCTCACGTTCTGTCTTCAGTGGTCCTGTCGCATACTGAATGATGAGCTCACGTCCTGTCTACAGTGGTCCTGTCGCATGCTGAATGATGAGCTCACGTCCTGTCTACTGTGGTCCTGTTGCACACTGAATGATGAGGTCACGTCCTGTCTTCAGTGGTCCTGTCGCATACTGAATGATGAGCTCACGTCCTGTCTACTGTGGTCCTGTTGCACACTGAATGATGAGCTCACGTCCTGTCTTCAGTGGTTCTGTCGCACACTGAATGATGAGCTCACGTCCTGTCTTCAGTGGTCCTGTCGCACACTGAATGATGAGCTCACGTCCTGTCTTCAGTGGTCCTGTCGCACACTGAATGATGAGCTCACGTCCTGTCTTCAGTGGTCCTGTCGCACACTGAATGATGAGCTCACGTCCTGTCTTCAGTGGTCCTGTCGCATACTGAATGATGAGCTCACGTCCTGTCTTCAGTGGTCCTGTCGCATACTGAATGATGAGCTTGTCTACAGTGGTCCTGTCGCATACTGAATGATGAGCTTGTCTACAGTGGTCCTGTCGCACACTGAATGATGAGCTTGTCTTCAGTGGTCCTGTCGCATACTGAATGATGAGCTTGTCTACAGTGGTCCTGTCGCACACTGAGTGATGAGCTCACGTCCTGTCTTCAGTGGTCCTGTCGCATGCTGCATGATGAGCTGACGTCCTGTCTTCAGTGGTCCTGTCGCATGCTGAATGATGAGCTCACGTCCTGTCTTCAGTGGTCCTGTCGCATGTTGAATGATGAGCTCTGTCTACAGTGGTCCTGTCGCAAACTGACTGATGAGCTCACGTCCTGTCTTCAGTGGTCCTGTCGCAAACTGAATGATGAGCTCACGTCTTGTCTTCAGTGGTCCTGTCGCATCCTGAATGATGAGCTTGTCTACAGTGGTCCTGTCGCATGCTGCATGATGAGCTCACGTCCTGTCTTCAGTGGTCCTGTCGCATACTGAATGATGAGCTCACGTCCTGTCTACAGTGGTCCTGTCGCATACTGAATGATGAGCTCACGTCCTGTCTTCAGTGGTCCTGTCGCATACTGAATGATGAGCTCACGTCCTGTCTTCAGTGGTCCTGTCGCTTGCGGAATGATGAGCTCTGTCTACAGTGGTCCTGTCTTCAGTGGTCCTGTCGCATGCTGAATGTGAGCTCACGTCCTGTCTTCAGTGGTCCTGTCGCATGCTGAATGATGAGCTCACGTCCTGTCTTCAGTGGTCTTGTCGCAAACTGAATGATGAGCTGACGTCTTGTCTTCAGTGGTCCTGTCGCATGCTGAATGATGAGCTTGTCTACAGTGGTCCTGTCGCATGCTGCATGATGAGGTCACGTCCTGTCTTCAGTGGCCCTGTCGCATGCTGAATGATGAGCTCACGTCCTGTCTACAGTGGTCCTGTCGCATGCTGAATGATGAGCTCACGTCCTGTCTGTCTTCAGTGGTCCTGTCGCATGCTGAATGATGAGCTGACGTCCTGTCTTCAGTGGTCCTGTCGCATGCTGAATGATGAGCTCACGTTTCTGTCTTCAGTGGTCCTGTCGCATACTGAATGATGAGCTCACGTCCTGTCTACAGTGGTCCTGTCGCATGCTGAATGATGAGCTCACGTCCTGTCTACTGTGGTCCTGTTGCACACTGAATGATGAGGTCACGTCCTGTCTTCAGTGGTCCTGTCGCATACTGAATGATGAGCTCACGTCCTGTCTACTGTGGTCCTGTTGCACACTGAATGATGAGCTCACGTCCTGTCTTCAGTGGTTCTGTCGCACACTGAATTATGAGCTCACGTCCTGTCTTCAGTGGTCCTGTCGCACACTGAATGATGAGCTCACGTCCTGTCTTCAGTGGTCCTGTCGCACACTGAATGATGAGCTCACGTCCTGTCTTCAGTGGTCCTGTCGCACACTGAATGATGAGCTCACGTCCTGTCTTCAGTGGTCCTGTCGCACACTGAATGATGAGGTCACGTCCTGTCTTCAGTGGTCCTGTTGCATACTGAATGATGAGCTCACGTCCTGTCTTCAGTGGTCCTGTCGCATACTGAATGATGAGCTTGTCTACAGTGGTCCTGTCGCATACTGAATGATGAGCTTGTCTACAGTGGTCCTGTCGCACACTGAATGATGAGCTTGTCTTCAGTGGTCCTGTCGCATACTGAATGATGAGCTTGTCTACAGTGGTCCTGTCGCACACTGAATGATGAGCTCACGTCCTGTCTTCAGTGGTCCTGTCGCATGCTGCATGATGAGCTGACGTCCTGTCTTCAGTGGTCCTGTCGCATGCTGAATGATGAGCTCACGTCCTGTCTTCAGTGGTCCTGTCGCATGTTGAATGATGAGCTCTGTCTACAGTGGTCCTGTCGCAAACTGAATGATGAGCTCACGTCCTGTCTTCAGTGGTCCTGTCGCAAACTGAATGATGAGCTCACGTCTTGTCTTCAGTGGTCCTGTCGCATGCTGAATGATGAGCTTGTCTACAGTGGTCCTGTCGCATGCTGCATGATGAGCTCACGTCCTGTCTTCAGTGGTCCTGTCGCATACTGAATGATGAGCTCACGTCCTGTCTACAGTGGTCCTGTCGCATACTGAATGATGAGCTCACGTCCTGTCTTCAGTGGTCCTGTCGCAAACTGAATGATGAGCTGACGTCGTGTCTTCAGTGGTCCTGTCGCATTCTGAATGATGAGCTTGTCTACAGTGGTCCTGTCGCATGCTGCATGTTGAGGTCACGTCCTGTCTTCAGTGGTCCTGTCGCATACTGAATGATGAGCTCACGTCCTGTCTACAGTGGTCCTGTCGCATACTGAAAGATGAGCTCACGTCCTGTCTTCAGTGGTCCTGTCGCATGCTGAATGATGAGCTCACGTCCTGTCTACAGTTGTCCTGTCGCATGCTGAATGATGAGCTCACGTTCTGTCTTCAGTGGTTCTGTCGCATGCTGAATGATGAGCTCACGTCCTGTCTTCAGTGGTCCTGTCGCATGCTGAATGATGAGGTCACGTCCTGTCTGCCTTCAGTGGTCCTGTCGCATCTTGAATGATGAGCTCACGTCCTGTCTACAGTGGTCCTGTCGCATACTGAATGATGAGGTCACGTCCTGTCTGCCTTCAGTGGTCCTGTCGCATGCTGAATGATGAGGTCACGTCCTGTCTTCAGTGGTCCTGTCGCATACTGAATGGTGAGCTCTGTCTTCAGTGGTCCTGTCGCATGCTGAATGATGAGCTCACGTCCTCTCTTCAGTGGTCTTGTCGCATCCTGAATGGTGAGCTCTGTCTTCAGTGGTCCTGTCGCATGCTGCATGATGAGGTTACGTCCTGTCTTCAGTGGTCCTGTCGCATACTGAATGATGAGCTGTCTTCAGTGGTCCTGTCGCATGCTGAATGATGAGCTCACGTCCTGTCTTCAGTGGTCCTGTCGCATACTGAATGATGAGATCACGTCCTGTCTACTGTGGTCCTGTTGCACACTGAATGATGAGCTCACGTCCTGTCTTCAGTGGTTCTGTCGCACACTGAATGATGAGCTCACGTCCTGTCTTCAGTGGTCCTGTCGCACACTGAATGATGAGCTCACGTCCTGTCTTCAGTGGTCCTGTCGCACACTGAATGATGAGCTCACGTCCTGTCTTCAGTGGTCCTGTCGCACACTGAATGATGAGCTCACGTCCTGTCTTCAGTGGTCCTGTCGCACACTGAATGATGAGGTCACGTCCTGTCTTCAGTGGTCCTGTCGCATACTGAATGATGAGCTCACGTCCTGTCTTCAGTGGTCCTGTCGCATACTGAATGATGAGCTTGTCTACAGTGGTCCTGTCGCATACTGAATGATGAGCTTGTCTACAGTGGTCCTGTCGCACACTGAATGATGAGCTTGTCTTCAGTGGTCCTGTCGCATACTGAATGATGAGCTTGTCTACAGTGGTCCTGTCGCACACTGAGTGATGAGCTCACGTCCTGTCTTCAGTGGTCCTGTCGCATGCTGCATGATGAGCTGACGTCCTGTCTTCAGTGGTCCTGTCGCATGCTGAATGATGAGCTCACGTCCTGTCTTCAGTGGTCCTGTCGCATGTTGAATGATGAGCTCTGTCTACAGTGGTCCTGTCGCAAACTGACTGATGAGCTCACGTCCTGTCTTCAGTGGTCCTGTCGCAAACTGAATGATGAGCTCACGTCTTGTCTTCAGTGGTCCTGTCGCATCCTGAATGATGAGCTTGTCTACAGTGGTCCTGTCGCATGCTGCATGATGAGCTCACGTCCTGTCTTCAGTGGTCCTGTCGCATACTGAATGATGAGCTCACGTCCTGTCTACAGTGGTCCTGTCGCATACTGAATGATGAGCTCACGTCCTGTCTTCAGTGGTCCTGTCGCATACTGAATGATGAGCTCACGTCCTGTCTTCAGTGGTCCTGTCGCTTGCGGAATGATGAGCTCTGTCTACAGTGGTCCTGTCTTCAGTGGTCCTGTCGCATGCTGAATGTGAGCTCACGTCCTGTCTTCAGTGGTCCTGTCGCATGCTGAATGATGAGCTCACGTCCTGTCTTCAGTGGTCTTGTCGCAAACTGAATGATGAGCTGACGTCTTGTCTTCAGTGGTCCTGTCGCATGCTGAATGATGAGCTTGTCTACAGTGGTCCTGTCGCATGCTGCATGATGAGGTCACGTCCTGTCTTCAGTGGCCCTGTCGCATGCTGAATGATGAGCTCACGTCCTGTCTACAGTGGTCCTGTCGCATGCTGAATGATGAGCTCACGTCCTGTCTGTCTTCAGTGGTCCTGTCGCATGCTGAATGATGAGCTGACGTCCTGTCTTCAGTGGTCCTGTCGCATGCTGAATGATGAGCTCACGTTCTGTCTTCAGTGGTCCTGTCGCATACTGAATGATGAGCTCACGTCCTGTCTACAGTGGTCCTGTCGCATGCTGAATGATGAGCTCACGTCCTGTCTACTGTGGTCCTGTTGCACACTGAATGATGAGGTCACGTCCTGTCTTCAGTGGTCCTGTCGCATACTGAATGATGAGCTCACGTCCTGTCTACTGTGGTCCTGTTGCACACTGAATGATGAGCTCACGTCCTGTCTTCAGTGGTTCTGTCGCACACTGAATTATGAGCTCACGTCCTGTCTTCAGTGGTCCTGTCGCACACTGAATGATGAGCTCACGTCCTGTCTTCAGTGGTCCTGTCGCACACTGAATGATGAGCTCACGTCCTGTCTTCAGTGGTCCTGTCGCACACTGAATGATGAGCTCACGTCCTGTCTTCAGTGGTCCTGTCGCACACTGAATGATGAGGTCACGTCCTGTCTTCAGTGGTCCTGTTGCATACTGAATGATGAGCTCACGTCCTGTCTTCAGTGGTCCTGTCGCATACTGAATGATGAGCTTGTCTACAGTGGTCCTGTCGCATACTGAATGATGAGCTTGTCTACAGTGGTCCTGTCGCACACTGAATGATGAGCTTGTCTTCAGTGGTCCTGTCGCATACTGAATGATGAGCTTGTCTACAGTGGTCCTGTCGCACACTGAATGATGAGCTCACGTCCTGTCTTCAGTGGTCCTGTCGCATGCTGCATGATGAGCTGACGTCCTGTCTTCAGTGGTCCTGTCGCATGCTGAATGATGAGCTCACGTCCTGTCTTCAGTGGTCCTGTCGCATGTTGAATGATGAGCTCTGTCTACAGTGGTCCTGTCGCAAACTGAATGATGAGCTCACGTCCTGTCTTCAGTGGTCCTGTCGCAAACTGAATGATGAGCTCACGTCTTGTCTTCAGTGGTCCTGTCGCATGCTGAATGATGAGCTTGTCTACAGTGGTCCTGTCGCATGCTGCATGATGAGCTCACGTCCTGTCTTCAGTGGTCCTGTCGCATACTGAATGATGAGCTCACGTCCTGTCTACAGTGGTCCTGTCGCATACTGAATGATGAGCTCACGTCCTGTCTTCAGTGGTCCTGTCGCAAACTGAATGATGAGCTGACGTCGTGTCTTCAGTGGTCCTGTCGCATTCTGAATGATGAGCTTGTCTACAGTGGTCCTGTCGCATGCTGCATGTTGAGGTCACGTCCTGTCTTCAGTGGTCCTGTCGCATACTGAATGATGAGCTCACGTCCTGTCTACAGTGGTCCTGTCGCATACTGAAAGATGAGCTCACGTCCTGTCTTCAGTGGTCCTGTCGCATGCTGAATGATGAGCTCACGTCCTGTCTACAGTTGTCCTGTCGCATGCTGAATGATGAGCTCACGTTCTGTCTTCAGTGGTTCTGTCGCATGCTGAATGATGAGCTCACGTCCTGTCTTCAGTGGTCCTGTCGCATGCTGAATGATGAGGTCACGTCCTGTCTGCCTTCAGTGGTCCTGTCGCATCTTGAATGATGAGCTCACGTCCTGTCTACAGTGGTCCTGTCGCATACTGAATGATGAGGTCACGTCCTGTCTGCCTTCAGTGGTCCTGTCGCATGCTGAATGATGAGGTCACGTCCTGTCTTCAGTGGTCCTGTCGCATACTGAATGGTGAGCTCTGTCTTCAGTGGTCCTGTCGCATGCTGAATGATGAGCTCACGTCCTCTCTTCAGTGGTCTTGTCGCATCCTGAATGGTGAGCTCTGTCTTCAGTGGTCCTGTCGCATGCTGCATGATGAGGTTACGTCCTGTCTTCAGTGGTCCTGTCGCATACTGAATGATGAGCTCTGTCTTCAGTGGTCCTGTCGCATGCTGAATGATGAGCTCACGTCCTGTCTTCAGTGGTCCTGTCGCATACTGAATGGTGAGCTCTGTCTTCAGTGGTCCTGTCGCATACTGAATGATGAGCTCACGTCCTCTCTTCAGTGGTCTTGTCGCATCCTGAATGGTGAGCTCTGTCTTCAGTGGTCCTGTCGCATGCTGCATGATGAGGTTACGTCCTGTCTTCAGTGGTCCTGTCGCATACTGAATGATGAGCTCTGTCTTCAGTGGTCCTGTCGCATGCTGAATGATGAGCTCACGTCCTGTCTTCAGTGGTCCTGTCGCATACTGAATGATGAGCTCTGTCTTCAGTGGTCCTGTCTTCAGTGGTCCTGTCTCATGCTGCATGATGACCTCACGTCCTGTCTTCAGTGGTCCTGTCGCATGCTGCATGATAAGGTCACGTCCTGTCTTCAGTGGTCCTGTCGCATACTGAATGATGAGCTCACGTCCTGTCTTCTGTGGCCCTGTCGCATACTGAATGATGAGCTCACGTCCTGTCTACAGTGGTCCTGTCGCATGCTGAATGATGAGCGCTGTCTTCAGTGGTCCTGTCGCATGCTGTATGATGAGGTCACGTCCTGTCTTCAGTGGTCCTGTCGCATGCTGAATGATGAGGTCACGTCCTGTCTTCAGTGGTCCTGTCGCATACTGAATGATGAGCTCTGTCTTCAGTGGTCTTGTCGCATACTGAATGATGAGCTCACGTCCTGTCTGTCTTCAGTGATACTGTCGCATGCTGAATGATGAGCTCACGTCCTGTCTTCAGTGGTCCTGTCGCATACTGAATGATGAGCTCTGTCTTCAGTGGTCCTGTCGCATGCTGAATGATGAGGTCACGTCCTGTCTTCAGTGGTCCTGTCGCATACTGAATGATGAGCTCTGTCTTCAGTGGTCCTGTCGCATACTGAATGATGAGCTCACGTCCTGTCTTCTGTGGCCCTGTCGCATGCTGAATGATGAGCTCACGTCCTGTCTTCAGTGGTCCTGTCGCATGCTGAATGATGAGCGCTGTCTTCAGTGGTCCTGTCGCATGCTGTATGATGAGCTCACGTCCTGTCTTCAGTGGTCCTGTCGCATGCTGAATGATGAGCTCACGTCCTGTCTTCAGTGGTCCTGTCGCATACTGAATGATGAGCTCACGTCCACGCGAGGGAGGCTCTACAGAACTGCCGAGGAATCCAGTTTTCAAAAGTTGTACTTCTTTTCCTTTCGAGTATGCTTTAGAGGGACACGGGTTTGAAAAATCATAAGCTGTTCGCTTTTCATGAGGTGATCTTCTGTGCGGCGTTGAGGTGTGAAGCTCCGAGACATAACTGTCTATCCCCAGAGGAAACATTTCAACAACATGATAGACTCTCTCTTAAAATGATTATTATGTGGGTGTTAAAAAAATCTAAATATTTATTTGTAATTTGTGGTAGGGTTAGTTGATAGGTGTGGTGAGGGGTAGTAAGTTGTGGGTGTGGTGGTGGTTGTGGTGAGTGGGTGGGTGGGTTAAGGGATGTTGTCATTGTGTGTGATGTCACGTAGGTTGTATGACGTCATTTCTTGAACACCTTTGGGGCAAGTTTCAACGCTTAACAAGAAGGTTGTTTTCCTAGTAGAACAGGTGAGTGAGGGATAGATGTCATTTTCCTCTGGGCGGTAGATACAACGAGTGGCTTACTTCGGGGTGGAATTGGTATTGGGCGACCATATTTTTGTTGTGGGCGGGTAGGGCTCCATCTTCCGTTGCTGTTTGAACGCACGGGTGGGTGTGAATGGTCTGACCCTGTCTCAATGCTCCCCCCCCCCCCCCCCGGCAACCTACTTTGCTGCATGAGGTCGAGGCGCCCCCGGCTGAGCTACTGGAGCAGGTTCCGAAAGCTCCGCAGCCAGGGGTTCCAGATGCTGGGGGGTGGGGGTGGTGGTGGGGTGGGGGGTGGGGGGTGGGGGTGGGGAGACATCGAGCGGCTCCGGGGCTATGTAACTCTTAGGATAGAGTCTCCATCCAGAATCTCATCCCTATGCCTGTAGTTGCTGCTTGGGGTGTCCTTCGTCCTTTGCTCCTTTGAGCGCGAACGTAGTCGTGGAAATGACTGATGTTTACGTTGTGAGTATCCCAGTGTATTCCTCAGGCTCATCATTAACAAAGAAAATACATTTGCGATGTACTCGTGGCACAATTTCGTGTGAGTGCCGTGTGCATGTGAGACATCTGATCTTCCACTCACAAAGCCTCGACATCATCATGTTCGCACGAGTGCGTCACCATTTGTAATTCGCATCCCATGCCAACGTCCTTGAAACTATGGGTGCCATCCTCGAATCACTCTGACTCGTCCAAATTTAGCACTGCCTTACTCGTGACGTAACGCTGGTGACGTCAGACAGTTTTTGACGTAGTGTGACGTCAAATTCTTTGAGTCTCGCCCGAAGTTCTTCAGCACACGCGTGTGCCCGAACCCTTCTCGGGTGTAACACACTTCTTTATCGCCCTATCCCTCCCCACCCGACAAATAGACTCATTTCCACCCGGAGGTCGGGACACTACAAACTCGTTATCTCCAGATCAGCTTCCTCAAACACTGTGTCTGGCGCCGCCATTCGACCCTACCCGGGTAAGTAGGCGGGTAGATGGATGCGTCCTGACCCGAGAGGATAACGGGTGGAAATCCACCCGAGATCGCGCCGCTGTTTGTCGATTTCCTGCGTCTCCACCTGTGTGGTACTGGAGACAAGCGGGTATGTGGGGTGTGATATACGACCAGGTATCTCTCTCATCTACTCCGGGTAGGTAGAAGTAATCACGTATATAGAGATGGGAA
>JAWQFJ010024157.1:45000-58106 GCA_034096865.1 Theodoxus fluviatilis | reverse complement strand
AAAAACCACGACAGCGGTGAGCGTCTCTCCTGAGCTGGAGTCCAGGTCAGACAAGATGGCGCTGCTGACAAGACTGGTGGTGGTGGCAGTGCTGGTGACGAGTGGCAGTGGTGAGTGGCTGTCTTCTCCTCTCCTGTCTTCTGGCGTCTTGTTCCCTTCCCTGGTGATTGTCTTTGTCTGCTGTTGATTAGAGATGTGTTCTCTTGTTTGCAGACGTGTTATTTTTTGCCGATGTGTTGTCTTGTTTGCAAACGTGTTTCTTTTTTGCCGATGTGTCGTCTTGTAACAGATATGTTGCCTTCTTGACAAATGTGTTGTCTTGTTTAGATATGTATCGCTTACAGACGTGTCGTGCTGCTTAGATTTGTATTGTCTCATTTACATATACATGTATGTTGCCTTGTTTGCAGATCTGCTGTCTGATGTTGACTGCCCATCTCTTACTTGCTTTGATTTTTTGTGTTGTTGTCTTGTCTGATATCATCCTATTCGATGTTTCATTCTGTTGCCTGTTTGTCCTGTCATTATTGTCTGTCTAATATGCAAAGCCCTGCTGGCTTCAACTTCATGCAGGTTTTTTCTCGGTTGTTTTTGCTCATTATATGTACGTCCGTCCATCCGTCAATCCATCCATCGGTCTGTCCGTCCGTCCGTCCGTCCATCCGTCCATCCATGTGTGTGTGTGTGTGTGTGTATGTGTGTGTCTGTGTGTGTATGTTTGAGCGCGCGCATGCGCGCGTTCGTGCATGGGTGTGTATGTGTCTGTGCGTCTGTCTTGTGTGTCTGTCTGTGTGTCTGTCTGTGTGTCTGTCTGTCTGTCTGTCTGGCTGTCTGTCTCTCTCTCTGTATGTGTCTTTTTGTCTGTCTTTTTGTCTGTCTTTTTGTCTGTATGTCTGTCTATCTTTTTGTCTGTGTGTCTATGTGTCTGTCTATGTGTCTGTGCATGTGTGTGTCTGAGTATCTGTCTGTGTGTCTGCCTGCCTGCCTGCCTGCATGCATGCATGCCTGCCTGCCTGCCTGCATGCCTGCCTGCATGCCTGCATGCCTGTCTGTCTGTCTGTCTGTCTGTCTGTCTATCTGTCTGTCTGTCTGTCTCTCTGTCTGCGTGTCTGTCTGTGTGTCTGTCTGTCTGTTAGTCTGTATTTTGTCTGTGTGTCTGACTGTCTATCTTTTTGTCTGTGTGTCTGTGTGTCTGTCTGTCTGACTGTTTGTCTGTCTATGTCTGTCTGTCTGTCTGTCTGTCTGTCTATCAATCTTTTTGTCTGTGTTTATGTGTCTGTCTGTGTGTCTGTGCGTATGTGTGTCTGTGTGTCTGTCTGTGTGCCTGCCTGCCTGCCTGTATGTGTGTCTGTCTGTCTGTCTGTCTGTCTGTGTGTCTGTCTGTCTATCTGTCTGTCTGTCTGTCTGTCTGTCTGTCTGTCTGTCTGTCTGTCTGTCTGTCTGTCTGTCTGACAGTGTATGTGTCTGCCTGTCGGTCTGTATCTTTTTGTTTGTGTGTCTGTGTGTCTGTGTGTCTGTCTGTGTGTCTGTCTGTGTGTCTGTCTGTGTGTCTGCCTGCCTGCCTGCCTGCCTGCCTTCCTGCCTGCCTGCCTGCCTGCCTGTCTGTCTGTCTATGTGTCTGTGTGTCTGCCTGCCTGCCTGCCTGCCTGCCTGCCTGCCTGTCTGTCTGTCTATGTGTCTGTGTGTCTTTGTGTCTGTCTGTGTGTCTGTCTGTGTGTCTGTCTATGTTTGTCTGTCTGTCTATGTGTATATGTATGTATGTGTGTGTGTGTGTGTTTTGTGTGTGTCGGTGTCTGTCTATCAGTCTGTGTTTTGTCTGTCTGTCTATGCATCTGTGTGTGTGTATGTGTGTGTGTTTGCGTGCGTGCGTGCTGGCGTGCATGTGTGTGTGTGTGTGTGTGTGTGTGTGTGAGAGAGAGAGAGAGAGAGAAAGAGCGAGAAAGAGAGAGAGAGACATACACACACACACATATATATATATGGGTAGTTCTCAGGAACATGGGTCAAATGTGTGACATGGACCTTCAAAAATAAACCATTGAGTAAGCACTTGCTAATTAAATATGTGATGCCCAATACTTCAATGCAACAGTAACTGGAAAAAGTTGTAAAAAATTTTCTTTAGTTTGTCTTTTGTGGAGGTATTTAGAAGACGACTTGAAAAATCGGGCAGTTGAAACAAGGACACGAAATGAACAGAAAATTAATTATTCAAAAATGATATTAAAGTATCAGGAACATTTTACCCTTTCTAATACTCTCATTTGGTCATTTCAACATTATCAGGTTTGATTTTTTTTACTTTTTGTACCTTAAGCATATCATTTGGGTGGTAGTTTGTTGATCAGTAAAATGGACTCACAATTTTGTCAACAAACTTCTCTGTAGGACCTTGAAAAGAAATCTTGATCAAAGTAAATGTAATAATTCAGTTGTAGATCAAGATATTGTTACATGTGAATTTCATTTAGAAAGATAAAATTAGTGTTTGACAAATAATGTTGCATAATCAGGTTTGACGGGCAGTTGAAACGAGGACCGCGCAGTTGAAACATGGACACCAAAAGCACATCAAGACATTGGGCTGCATCACCTTAAAGTAACTAACTTCTGTAATGTGTACTAAAACAGCCATTCAGACATAACAAACACATTTTTCATGACAAAGGTCAACATTTATAGGCTGTCAAATGAATATGCATCCCGGGAGATGGACGGGTGTCCCAGAAATGCTGTGATCTGGTCCCGAGAAATCCAGGTCTCATCAGGCTCTTTCGGGTAGGTGAACTGCTTAGACCGAGGTGTGTACGGGGGCCTGAGGCAGCTGACAAAAGTCTCTGTCCCATCAATGTCCAGGACCTAAAACACACAGTTATAAATTGATTAACAATAATATTCGAAGAAACCTCTCAGAGACAATATTAACCAAAAACCTTGCAAATTTTGCCTTTTTAAAACATTTTTAAGCCAAGTTACTGGAGTTATGTGTTTCTTTTGTCATTACCTTGCCTCTGTGAAATGAGCTAATGTGGACTATGCACACACAAAAAAAGACCTTTGTTTACCACATGAGATTAGCTTCTAAATAACTTATACAACAAACAACTGAGGACAAAGACCTAAGAGGACAAAGCCTACCTTCGCAACATATTCCATGGCACTTTGACCTTTGCTGCTGTGGAACACCACCCTCAGCCAGTCTCCCTTGGTCACAGTCCTGTAAACAATGTTCAAAATTGTAATGGATGTAGTCAATAAAAGCCTAAAAAAAAAACATCTTTGTGCTCAAATTTGTACAATTGAACCTCTCTGTATGAAAAAAATGTGAGTTTGAAATATGTTTTTTTATATTTGTGTTTCTTCAGTGATTGATTATCCAAAAACATCTAAAAACGGTCAATACAGAGAATAGTGACACAGCTATTTATCAAATAAATGCAAAATGTGAAAGCATTCATGACAAATTACTGTAGGTAAACAAGCCCCACTGTACCTCTTAGGGGCGGTGATCCCATCCTGGTCCATGGCAGAAGGGGCAGTGTTCACAGGCACACCAAGGTCCATGAAAATGGCTGGCTCGGCACTGTCAGGCTCATCATGGGCAGGAGAGGCAGGCTCATCATGGTCAGCATTGACAGGCTCATCATGGGCAGGGGAGGCAGACTCAACATGGTCATAAGGGGCAGGGGAGGCAGGCTCATCATGGGCAGAAGGGGCCGGCTCATCATGGGCAGGGGAGGCAGGCTCATCATGGGCAGAAGGGGCCGGCTCATCATGGGCAGGGGAGGCAGGCTCAGCATGGTCATAAGGGGCAGGGGAGGCAGGCTCATCATGTTCAGAAGGTGGAGGGGAGGCATGATCATGGTCAGAAGGGGCAGGGGAGGCATGCTCGTCATTGTCAGAAGGGGGAGGGGAGGCAGGCTCTGCGACATCAGGCAAGACGATGACACGACGGGCACGAGGCTGCTGACGACGGCCAGGCGGCTGCTGACGACGGGCACGGGGTTGCTGTCTTCTTGGCTGGGGAACACAGGGCTGCCGTTGTCGTGCTTGGGGACAGAGTGTCTGCGAGGACCAAGGACCAACAACCTCCAGGAAAGTGCAGTCCCCGATACCAGACATGCATGGATGGCATGTGCAGGTCAGATGGCGAGACTGGATTTGGCCTTGTTCCACGCATTTAACAGAGTGAAACATGCGGGTGCCCTTGACAGTTTTTGCTGGCCTGTCAGGTCGGTCTCGATTGATGGTCCCCTCGGGAACCCAGAAGAATGTGCGAAGGAAGTGACTGCAACCATGGACAGGTGGCGGTTTCCGAAGCGACGATCCCTGGAGGTAGTTGTAGACATCCTCTGCGCTGGTGACCACTGCGTTTTCAGCCACAATTGCAGTCATCATGTGGTTCTTGACAACCGCACTCTCTCCGTCAGATGGCCCTTTCCCGTGACGGGAACCGAAGAAATTTCTCTCCAATGTGGCACCAAAATCCTCCAGAGCCCGCGATATGTCGGCAAATGGACCCTTGCTTTTGTACTGAGCCGCACATCCGTCTGTCCATTGGACAATATGGTTGATAGTAAGGCCGCGCTCCTGCTGCAGGTGGTCCACAGTCTTCACCATGAAGGCTTGTACTGCATGGAAGTCGTGCTTGCCATCATTCGAAATGAACACCAGTGACTCTGTTGTCGTTGTCTCACAGGCTGGGCATTTGTAGTATGCCACAATGGGGTGGAGGGTCACGGTGTCATGATGCCAATGGGCCGCCTGGACCTCTTGCTGGTACTGGCAAGTGAAGTTTTCAGCGAAGTCCAGCACCATCATGACTGTTTCCTGGGGAAATGGTGTTGCATTACGCAGGGTGGTGAACTGTCGGTGCTGCCAGTCAGCTCGGAACAAATGTTGCGACAAGAACTTCACCTCCGCCTTCAGTTCCTCCAGCAAAGTTGCGAGGTCTCCAACCTTTGTCACGAGGCACTTGCGGCTAACCGGTTGTCCGCGGATCACTCTCATCTGGTTCTCCCACCGGTACCACTTCATCAGATCGCCTTGATCTGCGTCATGCAGAGGCTGCAGGTATACGTCCATCAGATCCGCTGAACATTGTTGGCAGGTGCTGTAACAGCATGACTTTTGCTTCGGGTCGCAGGTGATGATCCTTACAGCAGCTCGCTCGTTGGTGATCACACATTGGTATTCCCGGCGCTGGGTGGCCACTGCTTTCACTGTGTCCAGTTTGAGGCTGACGTTCGTGCAGTACTCGCACAAGCATTGACGCAACTTCGCTTGGGACATAAGGCGGACATTGCTTGGACGACATTTTGCAAACGACGAAAAGGGAATGTTACCTCCTGCTGCCGTGAAATCCTTGTGGAGCTCTCGCAAAGGTCTTTGAAGAAAAGAAGCTGCCGTTCCAGTCTTCTTGCTGACTAATTTCTTATCTGGTAGCACTGTCGCAGTTTCCTCCAGAAAATGTACGACCGTCTCATTTCTTGCGGCGTTCGTTTCCACTCTCTGATTGCTTTTCTTTCCTTCTGCATGCCTCTTCAGTGTCTTCTTGTTCACATTCAATAGAAGTGCCATGTCACCCATGGTGCCCGAAAAACCCCTTTTTGCAATTTCAAGAACAATTTTCCTTGTATTTCGGTTGTCCACAAACTGCTTTGCTCTGAGTTCTCTGACTGTTTTTATGAAGTTCCGGCCTATTTCTGCTTCGTGGGTCAGGTCTGGATTTCTGGAGTAAAACAGTAGCTTCTTTCTGGGTGTGGAAGTATGGATGAGGGCTTCTACAGTATGGACGTACTTTGTTGGGCTTTGTGGAAGGGATGCCTTTGCCCTCTGGAGAGCCTTCCTTTGAGCCGATCCTGTTCTTTCATCCAAATCTATGGAAGACGGAGTAGAAGGTTCCGATTTTGGCTTAATTTTCTTTGCCGCATAGTCACCTCTTCTTTTCCTGTTTATTGCTTCTGTTGTCTTCCAGTGTTGGAGTGCCCTTGAATTTGCCCTTGCCAGTCTCCACTTCTCTCGTTTGGCAGCTTGGGCAGAAACATCTGTTCTGGTGACTCTTTTCTTTGGCTGTGTAGTTTTCTCCTCCGCTTTCCTTTTCCTTGAGTCACTGACCCTTTGCTTTCCCTTTTCTATATATTCTGCTCTCTGTGTCTCATCCATTTTATCCCTATATTTCTGGCACTTTTTTCTGTTCTTCTCCAGGTATGCTGCGTACACCTCTGGATTTTCTTTTCTCTTCTGGCGATACAGCCTACATCTTTCTGCCTCGGTCAATTTTTTCTGTGGAGGAAGAGGTGTGGCAGCTGGAGGAGGTGGGGGTTGACTTTGTCCATCGCCTTGCTCAGCTTGACATTTGAGTCGGCAGCTTTTACGGGGAGACACCATACTGAAAAAGATTGACCTTGACAAGTTATATCCCTCCATTACAATAAACAGAAATGTATAGATTTCCAGATAATAAAGGTGACACTTCATGTCACGATTGTTTTGCTGGTTTGCCAAAACATTTTCCAGCAATTACAGTCCTAAAGGTTTTAACTTTGTTACAACTGAAAATGCTTCTAAAGGACCAAAAAAACTGCAATAATGGTAGTCATCAAGCAAGAGAAAGAAACACAAAAACTAATAAGTAATTATACAAACCGACATCAATAGTAGTCTTGTGTGAGAAAACCAATTATACTCCATTTTACACATTTAAAATTAATATTTGTGAAATTCCTGTTTAATGTTTAGCTTATCTAGAGTTTTTGTATAATAATAACATATTGCTTTGAGCGCAGCGCAGACTGCAAAGAGCCAATTCAGGGTTATAGAGTTTTTGTCCAATGAAGACACCACAAACATTTTCATTCCATTACTGCTTCCTTCATTAAAGTTAAAAAAAAAAAAAAAAAAAAAAAATCCCGATTAAAATAGGATTTTCCTTTGACTTTAAAACTTCCATTACATCCACAACACAGCTTTTCTTCAACAAACAGGATAGTGGGAATCTGCAACTTCATTTATTGCCACAGTCGAAACACGGCACGATCGCTTTGGCGTCTTTGTTACGACTGACACACTTTTTCGTCATTGCGGTGATCACAAAATAATACAAAAGATTTTTTTCATTCAGTTCAAATACGATCTTAAACAGGCGATACAAAATTACCCCCTTTGGGTCTACAAATGTTCAGATGCATAATTAAAAAAACACATGCAGTCGAAACAAGACACCATGATTCAACCACAGAGAGTGTGTCAGTCGTAAACAGACACGATGCCGATATGGGCAGTCGAACGAAGACACCACGTGTGATTTTCCCACGTGGCGTCCTGCTTCGACTGCCCTTTCGAACCCGAATCCTATGATTTCAAAGAAACTAGATAAATACCATCAGTAATCGTTCACATACGTTGCCAAAATGCAGTCTACTTCAGTTTAAAACCCAGCAGAGAACTTTCGTTCCAACAGAAATCGATTTGTGAGAGAAATTGTCCGTCGACCTTTCAATTCCAAAAATAGATGCGCTGCATTTTTTTTCGAAAAAATATTCCGCACGTCTATTTGCACCTGGAAACAATCAATGCTTTAGAACCAAAGAAAGGATAAATCGTTTATGCAGATTTACAAAGCATTATTTCGGCAGAAAAATATCACACGTGTTGGAAATCTTACCTTTATCGCCGAAGGGACTGACACGGCGGGCAGTCGCAACTTCCGATTGTGCACAAGACACGAAATGGAAGCACGTGTTTCTCTCTGCAAACTAAGTGACCAATCACAGCTTCCCATAGATGTGAACCTCCGCCAAGAACACGCGCACGATACGTGAACAGAAAATAGTTCTCAGATGTTCCACAATGTTTGGGAAGAAAAAAAAACAACTGGTCAGTCGAAACACAAACATTTGGACACGAAGCCGATTTGACAAACATTTTGGGCCATCCTACAGCTCAATGATTCTGTCACACTGTAAATTTAGTTCCATTGTGGAGCTATTTCCGCCCACGAATACATATGTGTAAAAGTAGTGCAAGAATGTGTACCTGGCACGTTCAGGACTTGGAAACAAGTTTGGAGATTCGTCGGACACGAAGCGTTTCGACTGACACGCAAATTTCGGTAATAAAATTATCAAAATTTGGAAGTTAAACTACAAAATCGACATATTACCCGTTAAACTACTTATATCTTCTCTGTAACTCACAGTGATTTCTCCCATTTGGGTGAAAATAACAGAGGAAAGTTTGTGAATTTCGGAGGCACTGTTGTCATGTCACAAAATGGCCACGCCAAAGATAGCTTTTTTCAACACATAAACAAATGTATAAGACACAATAAAAGAACAAAACATTTGGCGTTTTGGTGAATATATCTTTATTATGTCACAAACACAAGTAGCAAATAAAAACATTGATACACATAACTAAAATCCGACTTTTAAACGCTGAAAGTATGCACCCCCCCTTTGACCCATGTTCCTGAGAACGACCCATATATATAAAGAGAGAGAGAGGTAGAGAGATAGAGAGAGAGAGAGAGAGAGAGAGAGAGAGAGAGAGAGAGCGACAGAGAGAAAGAGAGAGAGAGAGTTTGAGTCTGTCGATTTTATTCCATGGCGCGTTAGTCAGTGTAAATCTTCCCTCTAGTCAAGTGCTTGCTTCACTCTGTGCTACCACGTCCCTGTGCCGTGGAGGGAGAGGGGGCGCTGCAGTCACACCTGACGGCGTGATCACAAAAAGCCGGATTGAACAAGAACGTCTGGCAGCCACCTGCCGTCGTGTTTTTTTAAATACTTTTATCACACGTACGAAACTATTCCCCGCGGTCTCAGCAACAATGCACCGATCTCAAAGGAGTCATTGTGAGACTTCTTCTCACACGAGAAGGACACAGGTGTAATGGCTCGACCAGACAAACGCTGATGACCTCAGGGTCAGCCTTCATTTCAAGTGCCAGGAGTTTCTCGTGAGACGGATAAGTGTGCAAGCTCGTAAACAAGCGGGTCGCTGCGACCTAGGAAGGAACTACCCTGATTCAATTTTTAACCTTGACAGCAATAGACACGACTGCTATAGAAATGAATGAATGATTGAATGAATAGACGATGATAGAGAGAAAGAGAGAAGGAATGATCGAACGAACGGACGGGCGGACGGACGAACAAACAAATGAATGAAGGAGCGAACGAACGAATGAATGAATGAACAAACGAGTAAATGAAAGAACGAGAATTTTGACAAAGTATGTTTTACAGCCTGTCACCCTTTGTAGGCTATCTAAGACCATTGGACACGAAACTATCAAAACATTGTAAGAGTAAGAACAAGTACCGTCTCGGGCCTGACCCAGTGGTTTACAAGGCTGATAGGCCCTTAATATCCCTGCATCCATCCATCCATTAATGCATTCATCCATCCATCCTGACGCAGTAGTTCAGTCAGGTGCAGGCTCATGCATCCAGAGAGGCATCCATCGACTCCGAAACAAGACCAGATCATTCAGATCCACCCGTGCGTTCAATCCACCCTGGTATACCGCACCCAACCCACGCACGATAAGAAACTGATCGTCACCCGCGCGCACGCAAGTGTGTGCGTCCGTATATGTGTGTGTGAGTGAGTGACTGAGGACACGTATGTACACGTGTGTGCCTTTCTGCCTGTCTGTATGTAATTGTCACTGTGTTTGTTCCTCTGTCCATGTGATTGTCTGCCCGTCTGTCTGTCTGTCTGTCGTTCAGCTGGCCTGTCCCTCTCAATGTTTGACCGTCGGTTTCGTCCACCTATCCATCTGTGTCCGAGTAGGATTATGTCTGTCTCTTACTTTGGGTTCTCTCTCCAAGTGCTCGAGTGTAAGATGGGCAGCTCTACCAAATTCACTATTCTTGTAAAATGAACTTCATTCAGTTCAGTTCTATCGATTAATTTCATCCCGATTCAATACAGTTTGATTCTGTTCAGTTCAGTTATTTTAATAAACCCAGATTCTTCCCGTCCCAGGGATAGAACCACGGCACTGCGCCTCGCACATCGTCCCACCCCAAAGCAGCTCGCCCATCTCCGCCTGTCTCCGCCTGCCTAAAGACATGGTTTCAACAAGCGAGTAGAGGCTGAGGGGCTGACCGTGCACTCATGCAAGAGGGGAAAGCACTGGGGGGTGGGCTGCCAGGAATTGGTATACATTGTAGATAAGTTGGAAGGGAAGGGAAGATCCTGTTAATACTTTTGTGTTTTTAGCATTGGCACGTCGTTGAACCAAAGCTACCTACCCCGCTGTAGGACTGCGTTAGCTACCTACCCCTCTGTAGGACTGCGTTAGCTACCAACCCATCTGTAGGACTGCGTTAGCTACCTACCCCTCTGTAGGACTGCGTTAGCTACCTACCCCTCTGTAGGACTGCGTTAGCTACCTACCCATCTGTAGGACTGCGTTAGCTACCTACCCCTCTGTAGGACTGCGTTAGCTACCTACCCCTCTGTGGGACTGCGTTAGCTACCTACCCCTCTGTGGGACTGCGTTAGCTACCTATCCCTCTGTAGGACTGCGTTAGCTACCTACCCCTCTGTAGGACTGCGTTAGCTACCTACCCCTCTGTAGGACTGCGTTAGCTACCTACCCCTCTGTAGGACTGCGTTAGCTACCTACCCCTCTGTAGGACTGCGTTAGCTACCTACCCCTCTGTAGGACTGCGTTAGCTACCTACCCCTCTGTGGGACTGCGTTAGCTACCTACCCCTCTGTGGGACTGCGTTAGCTACCTATCCCTCTGTAGGACTGCGTTAGCTACCTACCCCTCTGTAGGACTGCGTTAGCTACCTACCCCTCTGTAGGACTGCGTTAGCTACCTACCCATCTGTAGGACTGCGTTAGCTACCTACCCCTCTGTAGGACTGCGTTAGCTACCTACCCCTCTGTGGGACTGCGTTAGCTACCTACCCCTCTGTGGGACTGCGTTACCTACCTACCCCTCTGTGGGACTGCGTTAGCTACCTATCCCTCTGTAGGACTGCGTTAGCTACCTACCCCTCTGTAGGACTGCGTTCGCTACCTACCCCTCTGTAGGACTGCGTTAGCTACCTACCCCTCTGTAGGACTGCGTTAGCTACCTACCCCTCTGTAGGACTGCGTTAGCTACCTACCCCTCTGTAGGACTGCGTTAGCTACCTACCCCTCTGTGGGACTGCGTTAGCTACCTACCCCTCTGTAGGACTGCGTTAGCTACCTACCCCTCTGTAGGACTGCGTTAGCTACCTACCCCTCTGTAGGACTGCGTTAGCTACCTACCCCTCTGTAGGACTGCGTTAGCTACCTACCCCTCTGTAGGACTGCGTTAGCTACCTGCCTCTCTGTAGGACTGCGTCTATGACGTGCCAAAGCTAAAAACACAAAAGGATTAACAGGATCTTTCCTTCCCTTCCAACTTATCTACAATGTATGCCAGTTCTTGGCAGCCCACCCCCCAGTGCGCTCCCCTCTTGCATGAGTACACGGTCAGCTCCTCAGCCTCTACTCGCTTATTGAAACCATGTCTTCAGATAGGCGGAGATGGGCGATAATGCTTTGGGGTTTGACGATGTGTGAGGCGCAGTGCAGTGGTTCTATCCCTGGGACGGGAAGAATCTGGGTTTATAAAAATATCTTGAAAATATAATGTTGGATGCAATCCTGTGTCGTAAATTTGTCCATTTCGTGTAATTCTGTCTGTGCGTGAATGATACTTGGTGAACATCTACGATGCACCTACCCCTCTGTAGGACTGCGTTAGCTTTGATTCAACGTCTACGACGTGACACAGGAAAAACAAACAAGCATTTACAGGAACTTAACTTCAGTTCAGTTAATTTGGATTCTGTTCCCCCCCCCCCCCCCCCCCCCCCCCCCGTTCTCCAATTTAGATCTGTTCAATTCATTACATTAAAATTATATTTAATCCACCTCTATTCACTCATTTCTTTTCATTTCTATGTAATTAAGGTTAATTCATTTCAGTTCCGTCAAGTTCGGTTCGGTTCAAATCAGTTCAGTTCAGCTCATTCAATTCAATTTTAACCAACCCAAAAGAGTTCAATTCTGTTTAGTTCAGTTCAGTTTTGTTGAGTTCAGGTCAGTTAGTTCCATTTATTGATATTCAGATGAGTTCAGTTTAGTTAATCTCAACTTCATTCAGTTCAATTTGGTTCAATGAAATTCAGTTCAGTTCATTTGAGTTCAATTTATTCAGCTTAGTTCAGTTCAGTTCGGTCCAGTTAGTTCATTTCAGTTCAATTCAGATAGTTCTATTCCAATCAATGTACTTAAATTCAAGTCAGTTAAGTCAATTCAACACAGTTCAGCTTGGTTTAGTTCCAAGTAATTTGGGTCAGTTTAATCTATTTCAACTCACTACCATTCATTTTTTTTTCAAATTCAATTCAGTTTAGTCCAATGCACTTGAATTCAATTCAATTCAGTTTAAACTAGTTCAATGCAGTTCAGGTCAGTTTAATTTGATTCAGTGTAGTTCAATTCACTTAAAGTTCTCTGCAGTTTAATTCATTCAGTTGAATTTAGATTAGTGCAGTTCATTTCAGTATGATTCAGTTCAGTTCAGCTGAGTTCAATTCGATGCAGTTGAATTTCGCTCAGTTCAATTGGGTTCAATGCAGTTCAATGTAGTTCAGTTCAATCCAGTTCAATGCAGTTCATTTCAGTTAAATGCAGTTCTATTTAGTTCACGACACTTTACTGTAATTCATTTTAATTAGTTTCCTTCAATTCAAATGATTAAATTCAATCTAATTCATGATGGAAAGTAGCAATCAAGTCGTCCCGAGCAGGAACTGAACCACGGCACCCGTTCAGTTCCGTCATTACAATCTATAGCACGTCTACGTTCCCCTAAAACATGAGCGTAAACATGTCCCTTTCTATGGGTTCATTTGCAAGAATTCTGATTCAGTTCAGTTCAAATCTGTTTAATTTGTTTTACTTCATTTCATTTCGATTAATTTCACTTCAATTCAGTTCCATGCAGTTCAGTTCAATACACTTCAGTTCAATTCAGCTCAGTTCAATTCAGTTAAGTCACCGCAGTTCAATTCAGCATAATTCAATTCACGTCACTTCAGTTCAAT
>JAWQFJ010024157.1:20000-42500 GCA_034096865.1 Theodoxus fluviatilis | reverse complement strand
CAATCCGAAGCAATCCAAAGCAATCCAAAGCAATACAAAGCAATCTGTCGCGTGTTACCTCTCGAAAAGTTGAAATACTCACCCTCGAGGAACGAGGTACTCGTCCAAGAGGGGAGGGCATTTAGAAAGATAGGGTTTACATCTAAACCCGACCATCACTTCTTGGGGGGACACCACAAACAATCAAGCAATGTTAAAACAACAAGTGACAAAGAACCACTGAAGCAGGAATAAAATGAAACAACAATGTTTAATCAACAAATATCCACTCTTGCGGCTCTTGGGCCACAAGAGTGAACGCACCAAAAAAGCGATCAAATGAATGACATCAACAAAGTCAAATCAAATGTCGTCAGCGGAAGGTAAGACAACAATGCACTTCCACTGTCGACACAGGCAAAATGCATGAACAACAGGCCACGCCACACAAAGTAACTCAACAGTTCAATTGCGTGGCCTAAGTCATTTACATATAAAACACACGCCGTTGCAGGCAACCCCAAAAATGCCTACAACATGACACAAAAATCCGATCTCCCCTCGTTCCACTCCAGGAACGCACAACCCTGGAGTTAATCCAGAAACTCGCCCAAAAATCCACCTTCCAACCACACGTTCTGCTACTCACACACAGAACTGCAACAATCTCATACAAGAGAAATCTAACCAAACACCTCTTAACCCAAGAAATCACAACCACACTTCCACGCCAAAAGAAGTTGCACGCACACTCCTATACCAAAGAAGTTGCTACTGTCCGCCCCTGGACAATTAACGCTAGAACGTTAAGTTAATAGATTCTAAGTGAATTCTCCATTATGCTTCTACATCAGAGTTGCTGGGACTAATCTACCCTCACTAGACTGTCCAGGAAAACATCCCCTCTCACAAGACAAATAGAAAAGGTATCCCCTCTCACGGGACCAGTAAAACTCACTCCAGCACAAAACACAGGGACACTGGCTAACTTCGCACTCCTAGAGAGAGAGATCGGGAAGGCAGACGCCTCGATCATGAATGCTGTGACCCCAAAGGCCACAAGCACCCCGCAGACGCTCCAGAACGTACGTAGTGTCACGTACTGGGGTTTTGTTTTTATGTGCCAAATAAACTGCAAACTGATGAACAGATGTAAATGTATTTACTCCTTTTTAGAATGTAGCGTGTTCTTTCTCTGTTTACTATAAATTCTATTTTACACACTCACATCATTCAGCTACAATCAGACAGGCACAAAGATGACACACCAATTTGATTTTCTTTGCCCTTGTCCCTTTAATAATTGCACACACACACAAAAATCCAATCAAGCAATATTAAAAATGAAGTCTGTCACAGTCTACTAATTTCCAGACTTCGAGTCTCTAATAAATAAATGAGTGGTCATCAATCCATCCTGTGACTGCTCATCAGTCTCCACTCCAGTCTCCCATTTTCATTTTTCAGTCATTGTTTAAATAACATATTACTTCCGACCTTAGTCCATGTCGTTCTTCAGTGGGTTTGCTATCGTCCCGATAGGTCCAGCACTTTTACCGACTTCAGTGGGTTTTCTGTCGTCCGCATCTCTGCCGGCGCATTCCGCGGTGACGGTTCGACGAGGAGGTCACTTAAGTCCCTGGCGACAGGTCCTGCACTGGTACCACTCTTCAGCGTTGCGACGCGTCCGCCACAGTGATGCATGAAGATGGGAGTGTCTTTAATTCAGGCTATATCTCCAGCCTGGCAGCTGTACAATACAGCTTTACTGATGAAGGCACGATGCAGCACTTCATCTCACGAGGTGTATTTCACCAAAGCACATAAGACACTAATCTCCAATGCAAATACAAATTTAATTACGTAGGCTAAATCAGCCTGACGTCACTTGACGTACCAATGCAAACAAACAGCACGTGGTTTGTCAAATCAAACCAGGTCACTCCAAGCATAAAAACCAATGTACAAATTATTTCAACAACAACCATTTTAATTCAACAAAATAATTAACTCTCCACTTGTCACATTACCCCCCCCCCCCCTTCGGGAAAAAAGAAACCGACCAAGGTTACTTTTTCCTACAACAGCTTTTTAGGAAAGAGCGGGTAACTATGTACAGGATACTTCATGAGGATTTGATTCAAGGAACCAACTGATCGCGATCCGCGCGCGACAAGAGATCCGCGAATACATTTTGCGTTCCTGGAAGTGGCTCAACGCGGAATCTGTACTCCTGCAACGACAGAGACCAACGCAAGATTCTTGAGTTTTTGAAACGACAGGTTTGAAGGTATGTCAGTGGCCTATGATCCGTCTGTAGAACAAACTCGACACCCCACAGGAACTTTGAGAACTTGTACACTGCCCACACAATTGCCAAACATTCTCTTTCGATGGTGCTGTAGTTCACCTCACGAGGCAACAACTTTCTGCTGGCGAAAGCAACTGGATGGAGTGTACCCTCCAAATCCTGAAGCAATACTGCACCCAAACCAACGGAACTGGCATCAGTGCGCAACACAAACTGTTGATCCAACCTCGGCAACCCCAAGATTGGCGCCTCCGAAAACACCTTTTTGATGTTTGCAAGAGCCTCCTCACACGCTGGTGTCCAACGAATGGTTCTTCCACTGGTGTCTTTGGTCAAATCTGAAATCGGAGCAGTGAGAGTAGCAAACCCTGGCACGTATCTCCTGTAGAAACTGAGCAGACCCAAGAGTGAACGAACCTGCTTCTTGGTAGTTGGAGTAGGAATAGCCAGAATCTTCTGAACCTTCTTCTCCTCAGGCTTGAGAGAACCTTCTCCAACAACATGTCCCAAGAACTCCAAACTTCTGTACCCTGCAGAAATCTTTGAAGGTCTTGCAGTCAAATTGAATTGACTGAGCTTCTGCAAAACTCCACGAACATGCTCCAAGTGCTCTGAAAATGAACAACTGTGTACCAAAATGTCATCAAAGAAGTTCATGCCGGAAACCTCCTCAAGACACAACATCCGCATCATGCGTGCGAAGACTGCCGGAGCTGACACAAGCCCAAAAGGCATTCGAATCCACTGGAACAAGCCCATGTGAGTTGCGAAGGCGGTCTTATGCCTATCCACAGGATTGACCACAATCTGCCAATATCCCTTTGAAAGATCAATGCGAGTGAAGTAGGAAGAATCAGCCAATCTAGTGAACAACTCATCAACATCAGGAATGGGTTCTGCGTCAAAGATTGTTATCTTGTTCAACATTCTGTAGTCAATGCAGAATCGACAAGAACCATCCTTCTTCTGCACAAGAACAACTGGGGATGAATATGCGGATTTTGACTTTTCTATGACACCCAAGTCCAACATGGTCTGCAATTCCCTCTCCACAACTCGCTTGGAAGAAAAAGGAAGATCGTACGGACGGCGACGTACTGGCACATCCGATGTGAGATTGACGTCAAGAAAAAGATTGCCATTGAATGTACCAGGTTTCGTTGTCAGAATGTCAACAAACTCTGAGAAAACACCTCGAAGAGATTGACTTTCCACCTGTGACAACTTCTCGTCAAAATCAATGGATGTGACATCTTCGTCCGCCATGGAAGAAGACATGGGAATGGGAAGGGTGGGAAGAGATGAAAACTCACATTCCTCCTGAACAACAGCTATGGACGCGCACACTGGTAAAGCAACTTTCTGAGGACCATAGACTGGCAGAACAGAATCAGAAACATCCTTCTGAATGTCCTCAGATGGAGTCCACGTGGTAATTGACTCCCACGGAATAGCATCACCTTCAACCACCACTGAACGACTGTCCTCAACTCCAACTGACACATCAACATCCCGTCGAAGATACTGCTTGAGCATGTTTGCATGAAAAATCTTCGAATGTCCCTTGACCAAAATCTTGTAGTCAGGATGAAAACACTCCTGAACACGGTAAGGTCCCGACCATGTCATCAAAAGCTTGTTGGAATCCGTAGGCAAAAGAACCAACACTTCATCACCAATGGAGAAAGAACGTGCTCTGGCACGCTTGTCGAAGTGCTTCTTGCTCCTGGTGGACGCAAGAGAAGAATGCTCTTTTGCCAACTGACAAGTTTCCGCAATGATGTTCTTGAGCTCGAACAAGTAGGCATACACAGGTTTTGCCTCAGAATCATCGGCCGTCTGATCCTGAGTCCAAGAATCCGCAAGAAGAGCAACAGGTCCTCTCGGAGTACGACCTAACATGAGCTCAAACGGACTGAAACCTGTACTCTCGGACGGTAACTCTCTGCAAGCGAACAGAAGAGCTGGCAAGTAGCGATGCCACGCCTTTGGCTGAGCATGAACAACCTTTTTCAACATAGCCTTCAGTGTTCCATGGAAACGTTCCACTGTACCATTAGACTGAGGATGGTAGGGTGAAGTTCTGATAGCTCTAGTCCCACACAATGCATGGAACTGCTTCATGAGATCTGAATTGAACTGTGATCCTTGATCAGACAGAATCTCATTGGGAAACCCTAACCTTGCAAAGATCCCCATGAGAGCCTCAGCGATATCCACAGAAGTGATCCTCTTCAACGGTACTGCCTCTGGAAAGCGGGTTGACAAATCAATCAACGTCAAAATGAACCTGTGCCCTTCCTCAGACGGAGGAGAGATAGGACCAACCAAGTCAATCGCCACCTTTTGAAAAGGAGTACCAATAGCCGGCATGCACTTCAAGGGCACCGGTGGAATCTTCCCCTTGGAAACAGTCTTCTGGCAAATATCACATGTCTGGACATACCTGGTGACATCAGCAGAAACACCCGGCCAAAAAAACTTCGAAAGAATTCTCGACAACGTTCTGCGAACACCACAATGGCCAGCAAGCAATTGATCATGAGAAATGGTCATGACCGAGGGCCGCAGTTTCTGTGGTACTGCCACTTGATGAAGCACCTGTCTCGATTTCGAAAATCGACGATACAACGCACCTTCCTTCTTGTAGAAACTGTACGAGGCGGTCCCAACATCCTTTGTCTGACCACTCTCAGCCAATTCCCAACATGCCTTCAAAGTGGGATCCTGCTTCTGCAACTTGATCAGTTCATCCCGAGTAACAGACAAATCGTCAGACACCTCCACCAACGGCTTATGTGGGAGATCCGCCTTCTTAGCTTGAGCCCTCGTGGTTACAGCTGCAACCATCTCAGATGTAGGGTGCACCGACTGACTGACTGGAACACCTGGAATGTTCCCAATGATGAGATCAGCAACAGGGTCTTCAAGAACACAGCAAATCAACTCTCCAGAAAAATAAGGAGACTGAACAACAACTTTTGCCTGGTGGTAACTAGTGATCTCTCCACCAAACGTCCTACACCTCACTTCACCATCCACATATTGACTGCTATCCACAAGACGTTTCCTCACTCCACAGACAGTTGCTCCTGTGTCCCGCAACACAGAACATGCAGAACCATTGACTTGACCCTCTTCAAGAAACAGCCCTCCACTGACAGTCACTGAACAAACTACATCTGGCACAACTGAATGTCCATGCTGCGTTTGAGAACTCCCAGCGGATGTCTTCATAACAATGAACGGGCAAGTTTTCCTCACGTGACCACCAATACCACAAACAATGCAAGGATTGGAACTTTGTTTCAGAGGACACTGACGCGGACTATGACCTTTTCCATCACAAAGTGGACATGTTTCAAAATTTGAAAAAAATGAGCCCCTTCCTTGGTCTCCACGACCGCGCCTGTCAACGCCCCACGCTCTAGGTGACTGATCGTTTCCAGCTGCATTTGTTTCATGACCTTGAACACCCCTACCAAAACCTCCCCGATAGCGATTTTTTCGGCGTCCAAAATTCTGACGGTTATCACGAGAACCCTGATTGTCCCAAAAATTGAAAGCAGCATTCGCGGTTGGTCCTTCCTGGACTGAACCAACAGACCCAAAAATGGTAGTAGCAAGCTTTCGCGCCAAGTTTTTTCCGGGCCTTGCCAAACGATAGCTTTCAGCAGCTTGAACCATTTGATCAAGCGTAGTCAAACCTCTTTCTCGAATGAAAGTCGCAAGCTCTGCTGAAACACTCTCCAAGAATTGTTCACCCAAGATGAGATTGGTGATATCTTCAAGGTTCCTTGTAACCCCTGAAAGAGCAACCCATCTATCAAACAATCTTGTGAGCTCAATGCCAAACGTCTGAAATGGCTCGTTGGAATCTGGTCTGACTTCACGAAACTTTTTCCTGAAAGTCTCTGATGTGAACTGAAATTTCTTCAAGAGGTTTTCTTTCAGTACGTCATATGTCACTGGGCCCCTGGCAGAAAGACTATGCAAAAGACTCAGTGCATTTCCTTCAAGAAGTGCGGACAAGAAAGTAACCCACTGATCCTGTTTCCAGTTCAATGATGTGGCATGAGTTTCAAACCGGTAAAGGTATGAATCAATATCATCTTGTTTTTCTTTGAAAGGGGGAAGCTTCGGGTAAACAGGTCTCGCGCCTACAGAATCCCTATTTCGATTCTCCCAACCATCCTGATTAGCACTAGACTGTACCCCAGCCTCTATCTCCCTATGTCGAAGTTCAATTTCTTTCTGTTTTGTTTTCTCGCGCTCTTCAATTTCCCTCTGTTTAAGCTCAATTTCTTTCTGTTTTGTTTTCTCTTCTCTTTCCTTTTGTCTTTCTAGGCGTTCAAAACATTCTTGAACATATTTTTCACGATGTTCAGCTTTAACACCCAAAGTCTCTGCTTGTTTTAGAAATCTTTCAAAAAATGCGTCATAATCCTCCATGATTGAAATTTCAAGAGAAATCAAAACTCAAAACACAGGAAAAAAAAATATTGCCAAGTTTTCCCCTCTTCTTCAAAATTTCACAGGAGATTTCAACAAATCCTTCCCAATAATAAATCAATTTGTGCAGGAATATTTTCTAAGTTTCAAAGTAACTATTTGTAAGCTGGGGCTGAAACCTATGCTAACCTATTTAAACAAGGGCAAAGATTTTTTTTTTTTCTCCAAAGAATAGACCTCACCTCAGAACTATACAGGAGGCATAGCCGTATAACTGGAGACGGCCCCTAGTGAACACAGAACCACAAAACACATTCACACTCACTTTTCAGAAGTAAACAGAAATAGCTTCATTCAATGAAATTGTCACTTGAATATTTTGCCTAATTCTAAAATGTCTGATAACGTCATCAACTATCAAGGTTGAAGAACGAGTGACGTCAATAATTGACCTTTGAAGACTAATAATTTTTTAACACAGAGAGAACAGGGTCACCAAATGTCACGTACTGGGGTTTTGTTTTTATGTGCCAAATAAACTGCAAACTGATGAACAGATGTAAATGTATTTACTCCTTTTTAGAATGTAGCGTGTTCTTTCTCTGTTTACTATAAATTCTATTTTACACACTCACATCATTCAGCTACAATCAGACAGGCACAAAGATGACACACCAATTTGATTTTCTTTGCCCTTGTCCCTTTAATAATTGCACACACACACAAAAATCCAATCAAGCAATATTAATAAATGAAGTCTGTCACAGTCTACTAATTTCCAGACTTCGAGTCTCTAATAAATAAATGAGTGGTCATCAATCCATCCTGTGACTGCTCATCAGTCTCCACTCCAGTCTCCCATTTTCATTTTTCAGTCATTGTTTAAATAACATATTACTTCCGACCTTAGTCCATGTCGTTCTTCAGTGGGTTTGCTATCGTCCCGATAGGTCCAGCACTTTTACCGACTTCAGTGGGTTTTCTGTCGTCCGCATCTCTGCCGGCGCATTCCGCGGTGACGGTTCGACGAGGAGGTCACTTAAGTCCCTGGCGACAGGTCCTGCACTGGTACCACTCTTCAGCGTTGCGACGCGTCCGCCACAGTGATGCATGAAGATGGGAGTGTCTTTAATTCAGGCTATATCTCCAGCCTGGCAGCTGTACAATACAGCTTTACTGATGAAGGCACGATGCAGCACTTCATCTCACGAGGTGTATTTCACCAAAGCACATAAGACACTAATCTCCAATGCAAATACAAATTTAATTACGTAGGCTAAATCAGCCTGACGTCACTTGACGTACCAATGCAAACAAACAGCACGTGGTTTGTCAAATCAAACCAGGTCACTCCAAGCATAAAAACCAATGTACAAATTATTTCAACAACAACCATTTTTATTCAACAAAATAATTAACTCTCCACTTGTCACACGTAGCAGCCAGTCCCCAGCACTGCACGCGAGTGCTTACACCGTTACAGGCGTAGGACACTCCCACGCACCCCCGGGCGAGAGATAGGGTGACCTCATCAGGCCTAATCTGCCCCCACAAACTCCCGGAAGATAGCAGAGTGTCCGCTACCTTTCACAGTTTAACACGCCACGCTGTAAACTGAATCAAAAATCTCAGAGTCTAAATCCAATTATAGACAAACCCCCTTCCCTTAGTGCTGACACGCACTTCCGCTCCAAATCACACAAGCAGAAATAGAGTTAGTCCAGACTCTAGCGCACACCCCTCGCGCTCGCCCTTTCTCCCACACACAGTCCTGTCTAAACCCCCTCCGGTAAACGTGACAGACAACCAGTAAAGAAAGTGGAGAAAGTGAATGGCGTCTTACCATTTTTGACGTCCAGAAGCGCTCGCCTCCGGAACACACTTCATAATAACTAGCACACAACACTACCTTGACTTTCGTCCTCAGAAAGCAACACACAGTCTAAGCACCACGCTCAAAACCAGTCCAGGAGCGACCGTCCCCTGTAAACAACATAGGTAGTGGTAAAGGAGAAGGCGCTTCCACGCGCCTCCCCTCAGTGGTGAGCGGGCAGGAGTCCAGTCCCCTCTCTCCCGCGTCCAAGCTAGCGAAAGAGAAGACGCATCCGCGCGCCTCCCCTTAGTAGTAGGCAGGTAGGAATCCGGTCTCCTCTCTCCTGCACCGGAGCTATCAAAGGAGAAGGCGCATCCACGCGCCTCCCCGTAGCGGTGAGCAGGCAGGGGTCCCGTCCCCTCTCTCCTGCGTCGAAGCTCGCCAACAGACAGTCCAACTCTCAGTCAGTCGGTAGTCGGAAAGGTCATTCCAACCGTAGGATCCATCCCTGGCCAGTTCAGTAGTAGTGTGAATTACTCTGTCCTAACTCGAGAACCAATTTGTCTCTCACACCACCCTCGTTGCACGTCCTAGCAACCACGGCTGCGTGCCCTCACTGCGACGTGTAGGTGAGAACGCTAGCGCTGACCTATCCGAAGAAAACCGTTACCACAGTTCTTCCCTCTGCCTTATCCGAAGACAGTCTGCTGCGCTGGGCAAGCATTTTAAAGTCTAGGTGAGGAGACGCTACCCCTTCACGGTAACTCTAGACTATATATATATATATATATCACGCGATGCGTCTACGAAGAAAACCGTTACCACAGTTCTTCCCCCCTGCCTTATCCGAAGACAGTCTGCTGCACTAGGCGAGCATTTCAAAGTCTAGGTGAAGAGACGCTACCCTTTCACGGTAATTCTAGACTATATATAACGCGCGAAGCGTTTATGAAGAAAACCGTTACCACAGTTCTTCCCCACTGCCTTATCCGAAGACAGTCTGCTGCCCTAGGCGAGCATTTTAAAGTCTAGGTGAAGAGACACTACCCTTTCACGGTAATTCTAGACTATAATCTATTCAACAACCAAGCTAGGAATAGTCAAGTTGTAGTTCGTAAAACTACAGGGAAAGTACTTGAGCCTGGGACGCTGGCAGCTGACGAGGGTTTGCGCACACTCCGAGTGCACTAGGGTACCGCTTGCAGACAGACGCTGGGGACGCATCAATCACCATGACAGAGTTCACGTTAACTCTAACAGTAGATAAAAAGCCTGAAACGACAAAAACCCAACGCCTAATGAGAACTTGCATTTACTCCCCAAAATTCATACAGAATTTCACTCAATGAGAAACGACACATTATGGCCCAAACCACTTAGCTGAAACTTCCCGCGCTCAGCGAGAGCGTTCATTTTCCCGCTTCCCCACACATGAATGGAATTACAATTCACAACTCACAAAGATAGAAATTTATTCAACTCTCCCCAGAGAAAATGAGTTTTCAACTAGAGGTACAATTTAACCCATGTCAAATTAAGGAACCTAGTTTTCCTCCCTCATTTCCATCTCCTATAGCTCTTACAATTTCAGCACTCGGCGTTCACTCTTTTCCCGCCGCCCGTTAACCGTCATCTCCCCAAGGCAAAGATTTCCGCAATTCTACATACCTCAAACGCACAGGCCGTGCTATCCTCCAGAAAGCGACCCTTCACTCCAGTCCCATCCAAGACTTATCCCTTCTATCGTGACTGACCAAACGTTGGTCCTCACAGCGAAGAATGACCGCTTCGCTTTGCCACACCGCGTGGCTCAGTTTGCGGGGCTCGCGCCCCCGCTAAACCGACTACATCCAACCGATGATTATGACTGGCTCTGAACGCTCAGCCAGACTTGAAGACAACTACGTCACGTGATCATCTCCCAATCACTGCTCTCAATTTGCTTGACGCCAGGCCCGTGCCAGGTCAAGTATAGACCCCGTACACATTCCGCTACCCCCCTCACTTCTCAAAGCTCACCCCCCTCTGGGTGATTTTCGCGCCTGCCGCTGCCTATTTTTAGCGCTGCGGCAATCCTGTTTCCGAGTACGTAGCGGCTTCAGTGCAAACCTATACACTTTCACACACTCAATTATCACCCATGTCGCGCATCGCGCGACACAATCCAAAGCAATCCAAAGCAATCCGACGCAATTCAAAGCAATCCGAAGCAATCCAAAGCAATCCAAAGCAATCCAAAGCAATCCGAAGCAATCCAAAGCAAACCGAAGCAATCCGAAGAGCGCTTCCTGTTTCAATTTAAAGTGATTGCTGTAATCATACACACGTCAATATCAAAACTGGGACGAGAAAGCAGGCAGAATCTGGTTTTGGCAAAGGATTTACTGACTGATCGGACGTTGCGATTAATTACACCGATCGAAAAAAAGGGACCGGAAATGCCCTTTGGATCGTTTTGGATTGCCTATCTGTAGCCCTGGAAAACCGGCCTCAGATCTGGCGCTGTGGTTCGTGTGTGAAGGTGGCGTCCGGGCGTCCGGGCGTCCGGGCGTCCGTAAGAAACTTTAACGTTGGATTTTTTTCGGAGACTATTAAGTCTGTCAACACCCAATTTGGCATGATGGTGTATGATGACAAGGCGTCAAAAAACATACATAATGACTTGAACTTGCTTCAAGGTCAAGGTCGCAGGGGCCGTAAATGTTGTCTGAAAACATTCATTTTTCACATCCTCTCAGCAAGTGAGTCGTGTGGGTTTTGCCCTTCTTGTTATGAGACCAATGCGCAGCCTGTCATGCTTCCAGAAGTGTGTCTGATCTCACCTTTGTGGCTATGGTGTAGTTGCCTGTTTTGGTTTTTGTTCGCACGTTTATTTGTTTGCTTCTTTTTTGTGTAATAGGGTTTTTCTTGCAGCTACCAAATCACCTAGGCTGTCAGATGAAGATTGAATTTAATGCAGAAATGATTAGGGTTATCTTGCAACATGCCAATGAGAATAGAAAAGACGTGAGGATTTGAGATTAATTGATGACGTAATCCTACCTTACTCATTATCACGTCAACCATTGGTGGCAGTTTCATTCTACCATCATTGTAGGTCTAAGTGTCTCGCATGGATGATTGGATGGATAGATGGATGGATGGATGATGTCTGGATTGTTAGATGAATCGATGGATGAATGGATGAATGGATGGATAGACGGATGGACGGACGGATGGATGGATGGATGGATGGGTGGGAGGGAGGATGCATGGATGCATGGATGAATGCATGAACGGATGGACATATAGACGGATAGATGGATGGATGGATGCATTGATGGATGGATGGATATATACATGGATGAATTGATGCATGGATAAATGTATGGATAGACTGATGGATGAATGGATGGATGGGTGGATGATGGATGCGTGGATGGGTGGACGCTTGGATGGATGGATGGACGAATGGGTGGATGGATGGATGGATGGATGCATGCATGCATTGATAGATGCGAGCATGGGTGGATGCATGGATGCATCGATTGATGAATGAATGGATGGATGGTTGGATGGTTGGATCAATGGATGGAGGAATACCTAGATGTCAAGAGGCACAGATGGATGCATGGAGGAGATGGAGAAAGTATGGATGGGGCATTAGGCTGTTGGCCTCACAGTCTTTGTAAAAAGTCTAAGACCGTTGCCTGCCAAAAACCCTTCTGTTTGCGTAGTCTGGATAACGTCAGACTCCATGCACACGGTCATTCTCTTCAAAAGATTCGTGAAAAGAAACATGGAGGCCTAATGTCGCCATTCCCAACGACCCATACCCCCATCCCACCTCAAAACCCGCGCTTCCAAGGGACGGTGAGCTTTGAAATGCACATGACCATTGATTTGCGTGAACCTTCGCTGAGGTTAATTGATTTTAAGCTAGAGTCCAAATGTTGATTTATCATTCCTATGGTAATAATTATGTTTTCTTCTGTTTTAAGGTCTTTCGAATGCAGAGTTTCGAGAGGTGTATCAATTCCTGTACACCACTCCCAACAGTGTGCCTGACAATTGTACTGAAAACTACGAGTCCATAATAAGCAACATACTAACCAATGGATTGAGAAACGCAGTGAATGACGAATGCAACGCAGCTAAAATTTATCCAGCTGTCACGGGAACAGTGGAGCTCACTCAGAACGGCGTTGTCATCAATCCATCGGACAGACGGCAGGTAAAACATCTCTTCTACCTCATGACTGAATGTCCAACTTTCTGTGGTGATTGTGGCACATTGCTTAAATATATGATCGATAATGTAAGACGAAGCAGGCAAATGTTTACTGATACATTTTTTACTTACATGCAAAGCAAAAGTGAGTCTATGTACTCACCCTTTTTGTCCGTCCGGGCGTCCGGGCGTCCGGGCGTCCGGGCGTCCGGGCGTCCGGGCGTCCGGGCGTCTGTAAAAAAACTTTAACGTAGGATTTTTCTCGGAGACTATGAAATTTATCAACACCCAATTTGGCATGATGGTGTAGGATGACAAAGCGTACAAAAACATACATAGTGACTTGACCTTGCTTCAAGGTCAAGGTCGCAGGGGCGTAAATGTTGTCTAAAAAACAGCCATTTTTCACATTTTCCCAATTTTCTCTAAAGATTTTGAGATTGGATACATGACCTATATATGGTATATAGGGCAAAGTAATCCCTATCTTTTGATACCAGTTTGATTGACCTTGCTTCAAGGTCAAGGTCACAGGAGGTCTTTAAAGTTGAATTGTATACATATTTTAAAGTGACCTTGACCCTGAACTATGGAAGATAACTCTTCCAAACTTCATAACATTGTAGTGCACATGTTATACTTTCATACTAGGTCACCAGTGCCGTCCGTCTGGGCGTCCGAGCGGCCGTCCGGGCGGCCGTCCGGGTGGCCGGGCTGCCGGGTGTCCTGTCGTCCGTAAAAAACTTTAACGTTGGATTTGTCTCGGAAACTATTAAGTCTATCAACACCCAATTTGGTATGATGGTGTAGGATGACAAGGCCTACAAAAAAATACATAGTGACTTGACCTTGCTTCAAGGTCAAGGTCACAGGAGCTCTTTAAAGTTGAATTGTATACATATTTTGAAGTGACCTTGACCTCGAACTATGGAAGATAACTCTTCCAAACTTCATAACATTGTAGTACACATATTATGCTTTCATACTAGGTCACCCGTGTTGTCCGTCTGGGTGTCCGGGCGTCTGGGCGTCCGGTCATCCGGGCGTCCTGCCGTCCGTAAAAAACTTTAACGTTGGATTGTTCTCGGAGACTATTAAGTCTATCAACACCCAATTTAGCATGATTGTGTAGGATGACAAGGCGTACAAAAACGTACACAGTGACTTGACCTTGCTTCAAGTTCAAGGTCGCAGGGGCCGTAAATGTTAAAAATCAGCCATTTTTCACATTTTCTCAATTTTCTCTGAAGTGTTTGAGATTGGATACCTGACCTATATATGGTATATAGGGCAAAGTACGCCCTATCTTTTGGTACCACATTAGTTGACCTTGCTTCAAGGTCAATGTCACAGGAGCTCTTCAAAGTTGGATTGTATACATATTTTGAAGTGACTTTGACCCTGAACTATGGAAGATAACTGTTTCAAACTTAATAATTATGTGGGGCACATGTTATACTTTCATCATGAGACACATTTGGTTACATATCATCAAGGTCAAGGTCACTTTGACCCTTATGAAATGTGACTAAAATGGGGTAGTGAACCACTAAAAGTGACCATATCTCATGGTAGAAAGTGCCAATAAGCACCATTGTGCTTCCTATGTCTTGAATTAACAGCTTTGTGTTGCATGACCTTGGATGACCTTGACCTTGGGTCAAGGTCACATGTATTTTGTAGGGAAAATGTGTAAAGCAAATCTTAGTGCATGATGTCATTGCTAGGTTTAGTTGGTTGACCTTGAAGGTCACCTGAAGGTCAAGGTAATGTAAAGGTCAAGGTCAAGCATGTGAGTCGTATGGGCTTTGCCCTTCTTGTTAAAATTTACTTTGATGGGAATTTGTGCATCTAGAGAGCACTGCGAGAGCGCAAACCTCCGCCAATGAAGCCACCATTTTTATTTCATGGCCTGTATAATTTAGGCAGCATGTTCTGCTAGCCAGGCCTCACGCTACAAAGTTTACTTTATTTCAGCGCCTGCTAGCGGTCTCTGAGTGTGGAAAGCAAACTCCGGCGGAAAGTAGTCTTATGTCATCAACTTTGTAATGCGCGATAACATATAAAACCGCTGGTGCTGAACCTCCAGGTTTTGGCATTAAAAAAGAAAGAAAAAAAAGATCGGATTCGAACTCGCAATCTCTCGAGAAAAGAGGGGGAAAAAACACACACACACAAAAACACAAAAAATAGGCCGGGTTCGAACCCACAACCTCTCGAAAAAAGTGAGAAAAAAAAAGTTTCAGCACAGAATCAAACCTGGTCAAGCATGACCAAGAGTCCAACGCTCTACCAAATGTGCCAGTGGAGACTAGTATGACCCAGCACAAAATATTGTACAATCCTGGCGTGGTTTATGTCTCGCAACTGGCTATTGTCGACAGACCACGAACTGTTTGGTATTTCATACGGATCTAACCCATCAACGTCAATAATCTTCTCGTAGTACCGCTTTTTTGCGTCTGCTGGTAGACGTTCAACATACGAAGAGGCCATTGTTTTGTTGAAAGTAGGAAAAGATAACTCTGTTTGACTCGATCTCGATTAGGCTACGCATTTCGCTATTCCGTCAACTGAGTTTACGACCTAAATAAATCACTTTCTTTTCAAACCTCGATTGTAAAAATTTGACACACTTAATCGGACCTAATTTCCAGTATGTGTGCAAATAGTCAAGGAAATCCGTCCCGTAGTTTTTGAGATATCAGCCGTTAAGTCGGAACTGACAGTAGCATGTCCAATTGGCCGTCCAACAGCAGAGACAAATTGACAAAACGATGGGTTCATCCCTATCGAAGCCACGTACAAAAAAGAACATCGTCATTTGGACTAAAAAATCACACCTACTTCATGAGAAATGGACAAGGATTCGATATCTATGCTTTTTGTTTTTGTTGATCTTGTGTAGGGGATTAAATTTGTGATTTAATGCGAATTTTTCCAGCGTGTTTGCGTTGCGCGTAGAATGGCACCATTTTCGCGCATACTTTCGAAAACAGTGGTCAACGTCAAATCGCTTTTCCTGCTCAGTTACTTTACAAACAACGCTGAAAGTTGCAGGATTGGTAGAGGAATGAATGCTCATTTCAACAGTGGGAAGAATATGTGTTTCCATCCTACTCATTGAAAGATATCAAGGTAAGAAAACAGCAGTTCAACTTGTTTTTATGATGTAAGGAATTGTGTAAAACTTATTCACCTAGCACACTCAGATTTATATTCTCTGTTCATACCTGAGCACGCTACTATCATTAGTTATTTTTTACGTTGAACGAAGAGACGGGACGGCGTGTTTAAAGTGTGCTACCCTTCCATGAGTCCGCCAACCGTTTATCATCATTTGAGCGCGGCATGAAACCACAAATTCCACTTTGGCTGATAAAGAGAGGAAAAGTATTGAACGAATTCACCTTGCACATTCAAATTTTACATCTTCGTTCAATTCTTATCATGCTGTTATCAATACAATATTTTTTTACTGAGCGTAGAGACGGGCTGGCATGTTTACAGTTTACTACCCTTCAACTTCTCTACTTCGCCGAGTCGTTCATCGACTCGATCTATATATAGCATGTTCAATTGGCCGTCCAACAGCGGAGACAAATTGACAAAACGATGGGTTCATCCCTATCAAAGCCACATACAAAAAAGAACATTGTCATTTTGACTAAAAAAGCACACATACTTCATGAGAAATGGACAAGGATTCGATATATATACTTTTTGTTTTTGTTGATCTTGTGTAGGGGATTAAATTCGTAATTTAATGCGACTTTTTCAGCGCGTTTGCGTCTCCCGCAGAATGGCACCATTTTTGCGCCTACTTTTGAAAACAGTGGTCAACGTCAAATCGCTTTTCCCGCTCAGTTACTTCACAAACAACGCTGAAAGTTGCAGGATCGGCAGAGAAATGAATGCTCATTTCAACAGTGGGAAGAACATGTATTTCCATCCATCTCCCCGAAATATATCAAGGTAAGAAAACAGCAGTGCAACTTGTTTTTATGATGTAAGGAATTGTATGAAACTTATTCACCTCGTACACTCGCATTTATATTCACTATGACACAGTAAAGTGTATCAAGCTGATTCACCTGTTTCGACAGATTTAAAATCTATTAAGCTCTCAACTTGCTTATGTCAATTGTTTTTCATCTACATTGAGCGGATAGCCGGAATGACGTACAATTCACAGGGTTATTTTGTCAACGTGCGGTTTGGCTCGCGATGGCTGAAAGACTACAATTACAAAACCTGACTCCAAGTCGACAATAGACCAGAAACATGACAACATATTATTGTAAACACCGCAGCTGTTTCTACTGAGCCATATTTATGCACAACAGGTGCCTTGTAGGCTACATTTGCTCTGTTTACATTGACCCATTGCGCTCGATGCGCTTTCATCCCACTACTTAGTCAATCGCAGTGTCGCCACTCCAGACGTCATATTGTTATTAATAAATGCTTGTTAATTTCTTTTGCTGAAAACCAATCACTTATCCTCGGAGTCACACAGTTGTGTCTGTGAATGAACGTCCAGGCCGAAATGTGGAACAAATGCCGTGTTCTATTCAGTGAATCCTAGCTCCGACTTTATGTGTCCTGCAGGTGCTTGACTAATTGCTGCATCAGTGTCAGTCGACTTTGTTTTAACCATCATGATGATAACCCTGTGCTCAGGTTCCATCTGAATTCAGATAATCGATCTGACAGATAATTTTAAAAAGATCATACTGGTTCTATTGCCACACTAGAAGTGTATTCTCCATTCCTATGTGCTCGAGAAATAACTTCGACCACGCCGAGATCTGTCGCTTTTGATTTGACAGTGTGACGTTGGCGTGCGAGAAGCAAACATGTAGACGTACATGTATATATCAGTCGGGGCTAAACTTAATAGAGTATCCGACCACAGACTTTGCAAATGTTCTCTTTCAGATGATTGGATAACTAGTGGCACGCACTTTGTTTAAAGTTAAACTTAACTGCCTTACTCAATTTGGTTGAGCTTATATTTCTTGAGAGAGAAAAAACTTTGTGTAGACTGTAGTAATGCAGCCAAAAATGGTGTCACAGTAATGTAAGAAATTAGGAAATGTTGTTGCAAAACTTAGCAAGTTTGTAGGAGATCGATCTGCTACACACACACGCACACGCACACAAAATATATATCCTACACCTTATCAGCAGTACATTGATGGGTGAGTGGATAATACTTTCTGTTTGTGTTTTGCTGCAGCAGTTCGTGTATTTGTGTGTGTGTGTGTGTGTGTGTGTGTGTGTGTGTGTGTGTGTGTGTGTGTGTGTGTGTAGTGACTGCATCTTGCTTGCATATCCCTTCACATTCTACAAGTATGTTTTGTGTATATATCACTTAAGCTTGAATTATCATGACATGTATTTGCAGTTTCCCTATTCAACTGCTGCATCAAATAACTTAATTCAAGTACTGATCACTGCATGCATTACTTGTTGTTGCTGCTGTTGCTGTTATGTTTCATGAATAAATAAGTAAATAAATGAATAAATAGATAAATATATACATGTTTTAAATTTGCTGAAGATATCATTTTACTTATATCAACATTGCATTTTGCAGGGGATCCTTGACTGCTTGGGATGCAAGTTCAACAAAAGTCACGGTGAAATCTTGCAGCCTCCTCATGTCTCTGGAGAGGAGGGAGGAGCAGCCTTGAGGAAGATTTTCTGCAATTTCCTGGCTGTGAACCTACTGATAACTTTACTGTTTTGTGAAAGTGACTATGAAGTAATACTGACAACATGTCTTCAGTACCTAAAGGGTGTTCCATACTTCTACAGAAGTTCTTCATAAAGTGCTATCTGGTTTACTATGTCATCATTATAGTGACACTTTTACAAGAATGAGTGAGTATGTGTGTGTGTGTGTGTGTGTGTGTGTGTGTGTGTGTGTGTGTGTGTGTGTGTGTGTGTGGATGTGGTGTGGGTGTGGTGTGTTGTGGGTGTGGTGTGGTGTGGTATGGTGTGGGGGGTGGGAGGTGTGAGTGTGGTGTGGGTGTGTGTGTGTGTGTGTGGGTGTGTGTGTGTGTGTGTGGGTGTGTGTGTGTAGTGGGTGTGGGGGTGGTGGGGTGTGGGGGGGGGTGGTGGTGTGAGGGGGTGTAGTGTGGGTGTGTGGTGTCTGCTGATTCTCAATGAAATCAACAGACCACTGTATCCAATGTGAACTCTATGTTGAGAGAGCAAAATAAATGCTGTAGTTTGTAAGTTTGTGTTGAATTGTGTATTGCCAATGCTTAGAATCCTATGTTAAAATGTGCAAGTAGCACCCTAGTGGGTCTTCATGCTGCAGGTGTCATTTTCAGCACATCACATTTTTGGGGACAATAAAAACCGCTGGCGCTGAACCTCCAGGTTTTGGCATTTAAGAAAAGATTGGGTTCGAACCCGCAACCTCTCGAGAAAAGAGGGGGAAAACACACATAAAAACACAACAAAACCACAACCTCTCGAAAAAAGAGAAGAAAAAAAAAGTTTCAGCACAGAATCAAACCTGGTCATGCATGACCAAGAGTCGAACGCTCTACCAGCTGAGCCATTAGAGAATTGCAATGACGGAGTGTTTGTAAAGCATGTAAATCCATTTCTAAGCTATCGGCCCAGGAACAATCAACCATATATTTTAAACATGATGGATAGGTTCAGGAAGCTCCTATTATGACATGCTTTGCTTTCCTTTGGCATGTCATAGACGCTGAATTAACACTCACACAGTCACACAGAGGAGGAAGTGTATTATAGATGTTCAACCCAGACATGTGCATTCGTACTCATTCAGTGATTCACGCACACACCGTGTGTGGTTACCGTGGTTACGTTGTGTTTTCTTCGCGTAGACACTGATCTATATCTAAATACGTGGAGTAGATAGAAAAAAATGGCTAGCAAGAAAAAAGAGAGAAAGGCAAGGGCAAAAAACTTCAGTGAAACCGAAATGAGTGTGTTGGTCCTGAAATGCGCCGCTTACATAAAATCTAAGCGCAAGAAGGACTTGCCTGACGACGTCATTCTTTCGGTTGCTGTGCCTTTGAATAATTCTGGGTTCGACTGATTTCTTTATGGATCTCGTCGGTGATGGCCAAGATTTCCTTTCGATGGAATCGAATCTTTCTGAACACCTCTTCATCATTAAATACTTCTAACGGGTGCCTTCGGTCTCGGAATACTCGGTTTTTCCTTAACAGATTGTCATGAGTTCGTTTCTTAAGCACAATCGCTGCCATCTTGCCTCTCTCGATAACCCCGGTTTATCTATTTATCTTGCCGACTTCGGGAGAATAGTTTAACACTCTGCTTTGACGCGAGTTTAGGGCTAAATCGCCGTCATGAATAGGAGAATTTAAACCGAAGTCAAGATAAATCGGGGATAGGAGATAAATCGAGTGTTAAAAAGATAAATCGCCGTCGTGAATACGGGCCAAGAACAATAAAAATACAGCCAGAGAACTACCAGAATCGGCGATAGGCCCTGGACGCCTAAGCAAGCCGAAGAATTCTATTCTATTCTATTCTATTCACCCTCCTTCAAAAATCTCCTCGCAAATGACGTCACATTATTCGACGTCAAATGATGACGTCACAGATTTTGCAAAATGGAGTCTGTTGAATCGTTTTCATTGAAACACCAAAATGTAAAAAAGTCACTTTCTTTTCAAACCTCGATTCTGAAAATTTGATAATATTGAATGGGACCTAACTTCCAGTCAGTGTGCAAAATCTCAAGGAAATCCGTCCAGTAGTTTTTGAGATATAGGCCGTGGAGACGGGACAGACAGACAGACACACAGACAGACTAATAAAGTCTGTAGGACCTCCAGTAAACCTGGAGGGATAATTATGAAGTTATGTTATCATCTAGTAAATATATTCTGTTCAAGACTATTTATCAACCTACAGGTATTGATTTCTAAAAAATATGCTAAGAATTTTGCATTCATGTTTACCTGGTCAGTGTATGCCAAGAGATGAGGTTTTCCATTTACCCAACATATATGTTAGCTTTGTGCAAACAGAATACACATCAAGTTAATGTCAGTGGCCCTGGCCACATAATTAGAATGCTCAACCTGCAGTTGTTTTGTGACTAATACGTGAAGAATCTCAAACATGCATATGGCTTTTATTGAGTATCATCCCTGAGCAATGAGCTAAATTCACAGTGCCAGGGACAGTTGGGAACTATCATGTTAGAGCATACATCCACAACCTAGTTGCATGCTTCCCACCGAGGGGAAATTGTTTTATGCATCACATACTTTTCCCCAATGACCAGGGGGTAAAAAGTGCAGTTTAAAAGCCCAGACTTAAAGAAAAAGAGGGAGGATAAAATCAGGTACCTTTACCTCAATTACATGCTGCCACTAACAATAAGAATATGCTATCAATGTAACCAATTTTGCAAAATGCAGATGACTAAAATATTCAAATGTATGCAAATTAGATCACTTGATGAGTAGAATCTGTGCTTGTATTTGAGTTTACAGCATCTTTAATGATTCAACTTATGAATGATGCTAATAACTCAACACATTTATGATTTACCTATGTATTTTGTTTTTCATGCAAATTAATTAATTTAAATATGCAAATGGTACTGAATTGCATGTAGCTTGTTATTCAAATTTAGCTTTTCATTGTGAAAAATACAATTTTCACAATTTAGTAATTTATTTTCATGGGATTCTTTCCTAAACTTTTTTAAAATCATGCACTATGAAAAATATGCAAATTTATGCAAATATATAGCAAGGCATGATACAGAGACTCTTCCAAGTGGTGCCTTTGTATTCCTTACCAAAAAATGTGTGTGCACACCAATTATCACAAAGATATATCGTCTGCTTGGGAAATTACAGCAAAAAAACTACGAATTTTGTCATTTTTCTGGTCCACCGGCTTTGTTCTTTGTCTCTACATTGAAAATGTCCCCCAGAAGAGGGCATTGGCGGGCTGCAACTCTGGATCTACTGGGACGATTTTCAAAATTCAAACTGTTCTGTGCTTAGAATCATTAGCTTTATGAATCAAAGTTAGTGGCATAACTGTGCAGTTTTTAGAAAATTTTCGATTGGACATGCTACTGACAGACAGACATACAGATAAAATTACGTCACGTTATTGATCACGTCACGCATTTTGCATTTTGCCATTCCGTCAATTGACATTTTAGGGGGATGTTTTCGAGTTTACGACCTTAAAAAATCCCTTTCTTTTCAAACCTCGATTCTGAAAATTTGATACATTCAATCGGATCTCACTTCCAGTAAGTGTGCAAAATGTCCAGGAAATCCGTCCAGTAGTTTTTGAGAAATCAGCCGTCAAGTCGGGACTGACAGACACACAGATAAAGTCTGTAGGACCTCCAGTAAACCTGGAGGGATAACTAGATAACATGTAACCTCCAAAATTTAAATAATTGTTTCTTCTGTAAAACCCTTACCTTCCACCACATTTTGTCAGAAACCTTTTTGAACTTTTTGAGTTATTTTGCCGAATAATTCCACCAACCAACCAACCGACCGAAAAACATAACTTCCTGGGTAGACATAGCAATTCCTGCGTTCCGTTACAGTCTGATTCATCTCTGCTACGATGTAGCAGGCTCACGAGTTTCGATTGGTCGGTTTCTTTAATTACTTAAAAAGCACGTTACCATTAAAAGTAGAGGGTTTTGGAGGCCCTCTTTGGATACATGAA
>JAWQFJ010024157.1:7500-12500 GCA_034096865.1 Theodoxus fluviatilis | reverse complement strand
GTGTCTGTCTTTGTACGCCTCTTCTTGTGTCTGTCTTTGTACGCACCTTCTTGTGTCTGTCTTTGTACGCACCTTCTCCTGTGTCTGTCTTTGTACGCACCTTCTCCTCTGTCTGTCTTTGTACGCCTCTTCTTGTGTCTGTCTTTGTACGCACCTTCTTGTGTCTGTCTTTGTACGCACCTTCTTGTGTCTGTCTTTGTACGCACCTTCTGCTCTGTCTGTCTTTGTACGCACTTTCTCCTCTGTCTGTCTTTGTACGCACCTTCTCCTTTGTCTGTCTTTGTACGCACCTTCTTGTGTCTGTCTTTGTACGCACCTTCTTGTGTCTGTCTTTGTACGCACCTTCTTGTGTCTGTCTTTGTACGCACCTTCTCCTCTGTCTGTCTTTGTACGCACCTTCTCCTGTGTCTGTCTTTGTACGCACCTTCTGCTCTGTCTGTCTTTGTACGCACCTTCTCTTGTGTCTGTCTTTGTACGCACCTTCTCCTGTGTCTGTCTTTGTACGCACCTTCTCCTGTGTCTGTCTTTGTACGCACCTTCTTGTGTCTGTCTTTGTACGCACCTTCTTGTGTCTGTCTTTGTACGCACCTTCTTGTGTCTGTCTTTGTACGCACCTTCTTGTGTCTGTCTTTGTACGCACCTTCTCCTCTGTCTGTCTTTGTACGCACCTTCTGCTCTGTCTGTCTTTGTACGCACCTTCTTGTGTCTGTCTTTGTACGCACCTTCTCCTCTGTCTGTCTTTGTACGCACCTTCTCCTCTGTCTGTCTTTGTACGCACCTTCTGCTCTGTCTGTCTTTGTACGCACCTTCTCCTCTGTCTGTCTTTGTACGCACCTTCTCCTGTGTGGCTTTACCGTGTGTTTTTTAATTCACTGTCCCATTTGCATTTCTTTGTACTCACCTTCATCTATGTGCGTCTTTGTACACAGTTTTTGAAATGTATTTTACTCACTTTCTTCTATGAGTACGTTTGTACTCACTTTCTCATTTGTATGTCTTTGTACTCACTTTTTCCTCTGTGTGTCGTTTTCGTACTTTGTTTTTTGTATTCACTTTGTTTTCTGTGTGACTTTGTATTAATTTTATCTTTTGCACTCATCAAACATTTACATTCACTCAAATGGTATTCACCAAACATTTACATCTACTCAAATGGTATTCACTAAACATTTACATATACTCAAATGGCATTCTTCAAACATTTACATATATTCAAATGGTATTCATCAAACATTTACATATACTCAAATGGTACTCATCAAACATTTACATATACTCAAATGTATTCATCAAACATTTACATATACTAAAATTTATTCACCAAACATATAAATATACTCAAAAGGTATTCATCAAACATTTACATATACTCAAATGATATTCATCAAACATTTACATCGCTCTCTCCGCTCAGGCTCCGAAAAACTTCTCTGCAAACCTAAAACCACCACCAAATCCTTTGGCCAGAGATCCTTTCACTTTCAAGCACCTTCTGTCTGGAATGCTCTGCCGTAATCTCTCCGTGGCATCACTACTCTTCCTTCCTTCAAATCTAACCTCAAGACCCATTATTTCCGTAAAGCTTTTTCAGTGTAGTGCCCCTAGGGCCTGACTGCTTCCTGAGAACAGTTAGTGCATTGTACATATCTGTATAAACTGTTTGTTTTGTTTTGTTTTTTCGTCTGTATGAATGTTGACTGAATGTCTGGTTTGTGTTGCTGAGTTGTTTTATATCACCTGCTTTTCATCTTTGTTTCTCTTACCTTGATGTATATTACTTTCATATACATTCCTATTGTGTGTTTTTTTTTACTTCTATTTTCTTTTTCTTTTTTTTCTTTTTCTTTTTTTAGGCGCTTTGAGTCTCACTGTGTGGGAGTATTGCGCGGTATAAAAGTGATTTATTATTATTATTAATTAAATGACACTCACTACACACCAAATATTTCTATATACTCACACGACAGTCAACAAACATTTACATAAACTCAAATGACACTCACAATCATTTACGTGTACTCGAACGGCACTCACCAAATATTTACATATACTTAAATATCACTAACTAAACGTTAACATAATTATAGGCAAACGACACTCACCAAACATTTACGTTTACTTAAATGACGCTCACCAGATATTTAGATATATTCCAACGGCAATCACTAAACTTTTACATATATTCAAATGGCACTCACCAAACATTTACATATACTCAAATGACGCTCATCAGATATTTACATATATTCAAATGGCACTCACCAAACATTTACATATACTCAAATGACGCTCACCAGATATTTACATATATTCAAATGGCACTCACCAAACATTTACATATACTCAAATGTCACGTTTCAGTGATTTTGCAGGCGCGGTGAAATAATGAAAGACAATAAATGAATAAACACATGAGTAGGTAGGTAGGTAGGTAGGTGGATGGGTGGATGGATGGATGCATGGATGATGGATGGATGGATGGATGGTGATGGATTGATGGATGGATAGATGGATAGGTGGGTGGATGGGTGAGTGGCTATGTGAGTGGGTGGGTGGGTGGGTAGGTAGGTAGGGAGGTAGAGTGATATATATAAATAGACAGACAGACAGACAGACAGACAGACAGACAGACAGACAGACAGACAGACAGACAGACAGACAGACAGACAGACAGACAGACAGACAGACAGACAGACAGACAGAAAGACAGGCAGGCAGGCAGGCAGGCAGGCAGGCAGGCAGGCAGGCAGACAGACAGACAGACAGACATACAGACAGACAGACAGACAGACAGACAGACAGACAGACAGACAGACAGACAGACAGGCATGCAGGCAGAGAGACAGACAGGTAGGCAGGCAGGCAGGCAGACGGAGAGAGAGAGAGAGAGAGAGAGAGAGAGAGAGAGAGAGAGGGAGAAAGAGAGAGATAGATAGATAGTTAGATAGACAGGCAGACAGACAGACAGACAGACAGACAGACAGACAGACAGACAGACAGACAGACAGACGGACAGACGGACGGACGGACGGACGGACGGACGGACGGACGGACGGACGGACGGACGGACGGACGGACGGATGGATGGATGGATGGATGGATGGACGGACGGACGGACGGACGGACGGGTGGGTTGGTGGGTGGGTGGGTGGGTTGGTGTGTGTGGGTGTGTGGTTGGGTGGATGGATGGATGGATGGATAGATAGATAGATAGTTAGATAGATAGATAGAAAGATAGATAGATAAATAGATAGATAGATAGATAGATAGATAGATAGATAGATAGATAGATAGATAGATAGATAGATAGATAGATAGATAGATAGATAGATAGATAGATAGATAGATAGATAGATAGATAGATAGATAGATAGATAGATAGATAGATAGATATATAGATAGATAGATAGATAGATGATAGGTAGGTAGGTAGGTAGGTAGGTAGATAGATAGATAGATAGATAGATAGATAGATAGATAGATAGATAGATAGATAGATAGATAGATATATAGATAGATAGATATATAGATAGATAGATAGATAGATAGATAGATAGATAGATAGATAGATAGATAGATAGATAGATAGATAGATAGATAGATAGATAGATAGATAGATATAGATAAATTTCATGTGAAGCCGGAAAAGGATGTATCATGATCTCGTAATTAGGATAACGTGTAGAGCAGTGTGGGTAATGAGTCTCTGAATAAAGCACCTTGATCTCTCTATTTGTCTACACAGGGATTGAACTTCGAATGACATTGACTCCGGATAACATTATGGACGACTCTACAACCTCCTTGGTTGTTAGTTGTGACGTTACAGCATCGCCATTCGCCATGAATTCTGCCATAGCACTGTACAAGGACTCCAATCTTCTGGCCATTGTGGATGGTGACGGTGCAAGGGTTAACGCAAGCCACCAGCAGGGCGCGACAGCTACAGGAACTGTGACTCCACTTTCGAGTGCCAACCTTGTTCTCATCATCAACCAGTCTATTTCCTGCAGAGACCAGGGAAACTATGTGTGTGAATACACATCTGACAATTACAGGACGACGTGGACTAACCAGACGCTGCCAGTATTGAGTGAGTACCATTGTCATCGTTGATCTGGTAAGGTCTTTCAGTGACTTAGCAACATTTAAAAACAGATTCTAAGCGTTCTGTACGTTTCATAAAGCCTTGACAGAAGTGTGATTTCTCAGCAGTTCTCCATGGTATCCGAACGGAGCTTCCCTTTAGTAGGCCTCTGAATTCGGTGGTTCCGCCATTGAAATAATCTCGCTGTCCGGTGCGAGCTGTGCAACTACAAGACCTGGCAAATCTTAGATGTGCAGCTTAAACCCCTTACGCTGATCTGTGAAGAGTCTGCTATAAAAATCTTACACCTACAACCACATGGACAAGCTCACAGTCATCACAGAAAGAAGTGACAGAGGTATGTCGAAATTAGCAGACGACAACACACGATTCCAGTTACTCCATGTGTAGATTCATAGTAACCATCGGACATAGAAGACATATTGGAATTGGCAAATGAATTGCTGTGGAACCTAAAGCTTTTTTAAAATATTAATTTATCTGATTTATCTAAAGTATTGATTCGGTGTATATTGAAATGACACAATTTAAAATTGTATTTTTTGTGTTTCCTTCTAGATGAGATTAAAGTTGGCCCTTTAACCCGGGAACATGGTTTCTACTATTTTCCTTTTTCAGGCAATCCCGGAAACATTGAGATATGGATTAGGCCCCATACAATTGCCTTCAGCCTGAATACAACGATAGCCCTGATGTGTACTGGCAACGTGGGCAAACCCGCTATTGGCAACTGGACATGGGAGACGAGAGACGTCTCCTTGGAGACCACCTGGACTCCACTTCGGCCTGGCCTGACACCAGAGGATGAGATTCCTGCTGCGTCAGGTCTGTGTCAGATGACTGGAAGATCTACACTGACGTTTCAAGTGCGGATGGAGGATGACAACCGCAT
>JAWQFJ010024157.1:0-2500 GCA_034096865.1 Theodoxus fluviatilis | reverse complement strand
TCTGAATGCTATAACCTGCCTCTTATACTCACATCCCACTGAGGAGTATATAAATATAAATATGACTGTAGCTACTATGCAGGAGTCTACACTGAACGTGACATCCTGAATGTTTGGCTCGGCAGATATATACATGTATATAGCTTAACAGCTCTATATTTTTGTGTTTGACATTTTGCCCACTCATGAAAACCCATACTTATGTGTGCCATTGTGGACATGTATATAGCTAATCCTCTTGGTCAAGACAATCTAGCTGTTGTTGTGTTGGCCTTCTACGCTTTACATGCCAAAGTAGGTCTCCATTATCTCTTTCGTGGGTCGGACAGCTCAAGTTACAAAGTGTGTTTATTCATTAGTTGTTCATGTGCGCAGACTTTGTGCAATGTTTATGGATATGTATGCAATGTGGATCCTGACTGTGCAATGTCCATATGCCATTTTCCTTGTTTGTGCTTATTAATCCTGTATTTAGTCTCTTATGCCAAAGTGAGAAAAAATGTATGTAAAGAAAGCTTTAGTGTGTAAGTGCATATACATTTCAGTGCCTCACCTGATTCTCTGGGATGCTGTATGCAGTCACACTTGTCCTGGTGAGGGATGTGTGAATGCAAATTGCTTGTGTTGGTTCTTGTATAACTCATTAATGCTAAATAGCTGTTCCCAGTACTTCATGTCAAAATGAGGGAATATTAAATGTAAAAGAAAATGCTCTGATATATGAATACAAGTACATTTCAATATAATAATGAACATCTGAATGCTATAACCTGCCTCTTATACTCACATCCCACTGAGGAGTACATAAATATAAAAACCGCTGGCGCTGAACCTCCAGGTTTTGGAGAAAAAAAAGAAGATCGGGTTCGAACCCGCAACCTCTCGAGAAAAGAGGAGGAAAAAACGCACACACACACACAAACACAAAAAACCAGGTCGGGTTCGAACCCACAACCCCTCGAAAAAAGAGAAGAAAAAAAAGTTTCAGCACAGAATCGAACCTGGTCATGCATGACCAAGAGCCCAATACTCTACCAACTGTGCCATTGAAAACTTGTATGTATATGAAGCATTTATAACGACCTTGTCATAAACCCCCGTGGTTCGTATTTTGCACTGTAAATTGTAGAAAAATGAATGATAGCATGAACTGTTTGGTATTTCATACGGATCTAACCCATCAACGTCAATATTCTTCTCGTAGTATCGCATTTTGGCGTCTGCTGGTAGAGGTTCAACATCGAAGCGTTTTGCTGAAGTAGGATAGATAACTCTGTTTGACTCGATGTCATTACGCTGAAAATTAATGGTCGTTGTCCCCAACATTTCCGGGACAGGGATTGATTAAATCATCATATTTTTGTGACACTGAGACCAGACCATCAAAACAATTAGCACTAGGCCTTGAATCAAATCGTCGTACGAGATCTTACGTTGACTGCAAATGTGCAACAGTGCCGAGTGATTGTGTCGACATTCAGTTAGTTCGCTAGGCGATTCCACCACGACAACGGCACGATTCTAACGCATCATGAAGAAGGCTGAAATGGTCGGTGTCGGTGGTCGTTGTGACTTTTGACCAGTACTGTACTCCATGCACCTTAACGGTCCGTGTGATTCGGGTGTAATCTTAAGCTTAACGATGTTTATTGGCAGTATTACACCCGAATCACGCAGCTGAGTGCGAGAATCTGGGTCACGTGTCGGCGTCTATTTTCATGGCTGGAGAGTGCCTGGCTAAAGTGCGTTAGAATCGTGCCCTTTTCACCCTCATTCCAGGCTTTTAACCAGCGAAGGCAACGATCTAGATGGTACATATACTTTACCGGTTTCACAAATGGAATGAATTTGACGCCAACACAGCGTAGTATCGCTTTTTTGCGTCTGCTGGTAGACGTTCATAATACAAAGAAGCCAAATGCTGTTTTGTGAACGTAGGAAAAGAGTTTGACTCGATTAGGCTCTCACATCTATTGACTATGGAGGGAGGTGCTTCGGAGTGTACGAAATCCATTATCCTGAAAATTCTACTCGCAAATGACGTCACGTTATACGACGTCAAATGATGACGTCACAGATTTTGCAAAATGGAGTCTGTTGAATTGTTTTCATTGAAACACCAAAATGTAAAAAAGTCACTTTCTTTTCAAACCTCGATTCTGAAAATTTGATAATATTGAATGGGACCTAACTTCCAGTCAGTGTGCAAAATCTCAAGGAAATCCATCCAGTAGTTTTTGAGATATAGGCCGTGGAGACGGGACAGACAGACAGACAGACAGACAGACTAATAAAAACCGCTGGCGCTGAACCTCCAGGTTTTGGCATTTAAAAAAAGATCGGGTTCGAACCCGCAACCTCTCGAGAAAAGAGGGGGAAAACACACACACACATAAAAACCCCCCAAAAACACAACCTCTCGAAAAAAGAGAAGAAAAAAAAAGTTTCAGCGCAGAATCAAACCTGGTCATGCATGACCAAGAGACGAACGCTCTACCAG
>JAWQFJ010024156.1:22500-31595 GCA_034096865.1 Theodoxus fluviatilis | reverse complement strand
TTTTCTAAGTTTCAAAGTAACTATTTGTAAGCTGGGGCTGAAACCTATGCTAACCTATTTAAACAAGGGCAAAGATTTTTTTTCCCCCCAAAGAATAGACCTCACCTCACAACTATACAGGAGGCATAGCCGTATAACTGGAGACGGCCCCTAGTGAACACAGAACCACAAAACACATTCACACTCACTTTTCAGAAGTAAACATAAATAGCTTCATTCAATGAAATTGTCACTTGAATTTTGGCCTAGCAACAGATATGCGATGGACCTAATTCTAAAATATCTGATAACGTCATCAACTATCAAGGTTGAAGAACGAGTGACGTCAATAATTGACCTTTGAAGACTAATAATTTTTTAACACAGAGAGAACAGGGTCACCAAATGTCACGTACTGGGGTTTTGTTTTTATGTGTGTCAAACAACTGAGAACAGATGTAAATGTATTTACTCCTTTTTAGAATGTAGCGTGTTCTTTCTCTGTTTACTATAAATTCTATTTTACACACTCACATCATTCAGCTGCAATCAGACAGGCACAAAGATGACACACCAATTTGATTTTCTTTGCCCTTGTCCCTTTAATAATTGCACACACACACAAAAATCCAATCAAGCAATATTATAAATGAAGTCTGTCACAGTCTACTAATTTCCAGACTTCGAGTCTCTAATAAATAAATGAGCGGTCATCAATCCATCCTGTGACTGCTCATCAGTCTCCACTCCAGTCTCCCAGTTTCATTTTTCAGTCATTGTTTAAACAACATATTACTTCCGACCTTAGTCCATGTCGTTCTTCAGTGGGTTTGCTATCGTCCCGATAGGTCCAGCACTTTTACCGACTTCAGTGGGTTTTCTGTCGTCCGCATCTCTGCCGGCGCTTTCCGCGGTGACGGTTCGAGGAGGAGGTCACTTAAGTCCCTGGCGACAGGTCCTGCACTGGTACCACTCTTCAGCGTTGCGACGCGTCCGCCACAGTGATGCATGAAGATGGGAGTGTCTTTAATTCAGGCTATATCTCCAGCCTGGCAGCTGCACAAAAAGTTTCACATCATAAGACACTTATAATCACATCCATTCTTCCTTCTCTTTCCTCTCTGAATCCTCATTGTTTGATAGCCACTCATTCTTAGTGATACTATTCACACCTTTTTCTTATAAATTCTAAATTCACTTTCACTCAACAATTTTCACATTCATTCCCCTATTATGTCTATGCTATGACAATATGCATTCAGCCCCAAATACTGAACAGCTAGAAAACACAGCATAGATCTCATTTCATGATAACGGTTGACATGAGCCGTTGAATCACTGATTTGCAAAACATCGTCTGTCTTTCAATACCATCAGTTTTATAAATTGCTATAATATTATGAACACATCAATCATTGCTCAACAATAGAAAGAACAAAATATGCACAATACCTGTACAATACAGCTTTACTGATGAAGGCACGATGCAGCACTTCATCTCACGAGGTGTATTTCACCAAAGCACATAAGTCACTAATCTCCAATGCAAATGCAAATTTAATTACGTTGGCTAAATCAGCCTGACGTCACATGACGTTCCAATGCAAACAAACAGCACGTGGTCTGTCAAACTAAACCAGGCCACTCCAAGCATAAAAATCAATGTACAAATTATTTCAACAACAACCATTTTAATTCAACAAAATAATTAACTCTCCACTTGTCACACCTTGATGTCCGCTGTTTGTACACACTAAGGCTTGGACATCCTTTCGGAACAAAATTGCTGTCGAATAAAGCGACTCCTATTTTGCCAGGAAAAAAATCACATCGTGTCGACACATCGCACACTGGTTTTGGTTAGTCAAGCTGATCTCTGTCCACTCCTGACTGTTAGACACATTAGGAGAAGACAGGGCGGCCAGGGACTGTGCGTGTTGCAGCGAGGGGCTAGAGGCTTTGAAGACTCTCTGTAAGGCGCACTTAAGAACTGTCCATGAGGCTTGCAGCCGAGGTTTGAAGTCTGACTGCGTGACAAGTCTTTCTGAACGGAAAAGTCAGCGGATCAGTCGACCAGCAGCAAGAAAGGAAAACCTAATTGGCACTACCCGATCTGATTGTCTATTTCGTCGGTCTGCCGTCTGCTTTCCCCTCTCCATTATCGCAACAGGCGTGCGAATGGTGACTCCTGAAAGACAGCAGAAAGTTGACATCGACTGGACGGTCGTTGAACTCTTGTGAGTAGTGATACGTGCAGACTTACGCCAGCGCCCAGGGCACCGCAGGAAAGATGAGATGGCCGTCGTGCAAAGCACTCTAGGATATCTTGCGTTGCATCCAGAGGGCTTTGGATTCTTCCACTAAAAGAGCGCCGAAAGTTGGGAAAGATTTGCCCCAATTCTGAACGCGCCCCGTGAAAATCTCTTGTCGCGGTCTTTTGAATCTCGTCCGTGCGCTCCTTTACTGGGAAAACCCAGAAGGGTCTTTTCACGTAAAACAAAAAGCAACCGTGATTAGCGTCATGGTTTGCAGCTGCTGCAATCAGCCAGATGATGATGTATGACTGCTTTTCGGGCCAGCGTCCGTGTTCCCATTGAAAACGTCTAGGGGGCGAGCATGGTAGACCAGCCTCCTGCTTCCCGAGCTCATGGAATCGAGCCGAAGTTACAGTGATTAGCGGGACGTGGGACTGAAGGGGTTTTTCTGTGGAGCTGCATGCCAGACATTAGCGCCCCGGCCCTGCCCCATCAGGCGTTCCCTTTGGAAGCGTCCGGCGCTCTAATTGCCAGTCAACATCGATCTCGTCAAGGAGTTCGCTGTTTCCAAGCCAGGCCTTGCAATCCCTCGTCTTTTGACTGCAGGACTGAGCTCCCTCCGGCACTGGCGGTGCAACTGGTGCAGACTGCACACCTCTGACCCTAGCCCTGGAACAAAGCCAGGCACTGCAACACTCTCCCTTTCTCATCAGAACAAGGCAGGCACTGCAACACCATCCCTTTCTCATCAGAACAAGGCAGGCACTGCAACACCATCACTTTCTCATCAGAACAAGGCAGGCACGTCCTCGTCTTCTCAGAGACGAGAGCTTTCCGTGAAACGCACTTCACATTCATCTAACGATCGATCAGCAAGCTTTAATGACGAGCGGTAAAGAAAAGTGCTGCAGCCATCTTGGAAAACTAGCGTTGTATCCCCCTCGGGGCTTGCCGTGTCTGGGTGGTCCACTCACCTGTCTGGGTGACGCTGGCAGCTCGTCAACCGCGTGCCGCTGCTGCTGCTGGAAATGCCGTTTTTGAGGACGCTGCGCCGTTAAATGTCACTTCTTCGTTGAAAGGCTGGGTTGATCTCAATCCGCGACCGCCTGTTTTACTCGTGGCAACAAGCCTCCCCCACCCCACCTTCAATCCAAACCCCTCCCTCCCCCACCCCTCACTTCAATCTATACCCCTCCCTCCCCCACCCCACCTTCAATCTATACCCCTCCTTCCCCCACCCCACCTTCAATCTATACCCCTCCCTCCCCCACCCCACCTTCAAACCATACTCCTCCCTCCCCCCCACCCCACCTTCAATCTATACCCCTCCCTCCCCCACCCCACCTTCAATCTATACCCCTCCCTCCCCCACCCCACCTTCAATCTATACCCCTCCCTCCCCCACCCCACCTTCAATCTATACCCCTCCCTCCCCCACCCCATCTTCAATCTATACCCCTCCCTTCCCCACCGCCCCTTCAATCTATACCCCTCCTTCCCTCACCCCACCTTCAATCTATACCCCTCCCTCTCCCCCTCACTTCAATCTATACCCCTCCCTCCCCCACTCCACATTCAATCTATACCTCCCCCTTCCCCCTCACTTCTTTCAAGTTTTGAGACGCAATGCCGTCACTCTACAGATGAGCGTGCTTACAGAAAATCGATACTTTCTCTGTGGTCGAGGCCAAGGGACCCACCCGATGAGTCCGATATTTTTATTCTCCGTGGAACATCAGAGACAGGGCCTGACATCAGCTTAAGATTGACGGCACATCCCAAGAAGTTACAGTCCACGGCGTCGCTCCTGTGTCCCTCTGGTCTGTCTCGTGCCTTGGCCAGAGTCCAGTGCAAGGACACTCCGTCACGTACTGACCAACTGTCCATCTGGAACAGTTCGCGGTTTTCGCTCTTCAGAGAGAAATCTTTATTATCAAAAGGCAGGATTTATACTTGGCCGCGGAATACTATATTCATGAACAAGTAAGAGATAGACAGGTCAGTGTCCGCTGAAGTAGAGTGGATATTCACTAGCGATAAAGTTTTTGATCTAACGATGAAAACATTATTTGGCTCGCGTTGACCTGAAAAAAACCCCCAAAGAAGACATTCTGCCCATGCCGTGTTCGCTGGCTCGTCTTCTTCAGAACGTTTGTGAAAACAGATAGAGAGGGCCTTGCGTTTGTTTTCTAGAACTACCGTTTTGGAGTGGCCCGAGTCGGTCCGTGCGTAAAACCTCGCTAGGACTTGTTTTGCAATCTGATCAATGAACAACTCCAGCGGATCCAGCTGGAGTGGAAAGGTCTGCACCCGGTGACTGGTGGGAGCTGTTACAGGCTAAGGCAGGCGGAGTGAAAGTGCGCGTCAATAAGCAATTACTGTGGACCTGGGGTCTTCTTGAAAGCTGCTTTCGTCTTCGCGGCCTGGCACTCAGCTGCACAGGGGCAGTTCTCTCTTCTACACATCGGCACACCTGCCTGCCTATCTGCAAACCTGCCTGTCTGCATACCTTCCTGTCAACCAAGCTTCCTGCCTTCCTTCTTGCCTGTCTAGCGTTTCCTGTAGAGACCCGTGTACGGGGAGGGGGAAGAGCCTAGCGTTCCCTGTAGAGACCCGTGTACGGGGAGGGGGAAGAGCCTAGCGTTCCCTGTAGAGACCCGTGTACGGGGAGGGGGAAGAGCCTAGCGTTCCCTGTAGAGACCCGTTTACGGGGAGGGGGAAGAGCCCGCACGTCTCCTCAGATTCCACCTTTATTCTTCCCTCTGTGCATTTCTTGCAGACCTTTGTACAACAACTGGAGTTTAGAAATGCCTAGTTTCCTGTCAGTGCTTTCTTAAAAACGGTCTTCTGGTCTTTGTTTGACTTTGCAATAGCTGAAGTGCCCTTTAGTCGACATCAATAGAATAGTCGTTCTGCTGTTTCTGGAGTTGATAGAACTGCAGGAGAGAGGGGATTTTGAGAGTTCCGACGGATGAGACCGTCATTTACGCTGACGTCAGCGTTCGAGGAGTCCAGTGCAGGACAAACCGCTGAAGCTGACCAGTTGCAGTTGTCCAGGTGTGTTGTAATGGGATTTGTCACTGCTCGCCTTGTCACGATCCATCTCAACACAGACTAGAGGTGCCAATGGACACCTGAAGGTAACATTCTGGTTACAAGAGTGCTATTGTAGCTCTATGTCCTGAATAGTTCCTGGAATTGTTCATCTTTGATCCTCATGTGTGGTACTCCTGGTTATGGTTAAAAACTGCCGTGACTACGACATAAGTTTGTTGGGTGACTGAACTCCTAGGTCACTTTGCTGTGCTCTCTACATTACCAGACACTCGCAAGTCATCTCAGCAGAATCCATAAATTTGCATCTCACTCTCACACGCACATTTTGATGCATGCAGTTTAAACATTCAACATAAAGCGGCCGCACGTTTTCTGATGACCTTTGTATGCAGACCTTGTTCCAAACGGTGTCTCAAACAAACGAATCCAATTAATCCAAAGTTGCACGTTTCGACAGAAGTGAATTTGCGAGTGTTCTGCCATCGCTCAAGAAGCTGTTGATAGCTTGAAAGTCGAAGGGAAGGCAGGGAGGCAATTAATCGCAGGGAAAACTTTCAAGTGAGTCAGCTGTCGCCTTTCCCATGAGGTTTTTGAGTCAAAAGTTTCCATCTGCCACTCACGCGGCGCTGAAAGTTGTGATTTCATCAGGAAAGACGTTGAAACACTCGATGATTTTCGTGGACGTGACGAAGCTGTGCCGAAGTGTGGGCCTACTCTGATGCACGAGGCATCTTGGAGGGAAACCCTTTCAAAGACAGCGGTAATCCAATATTACTCCATCTCGCGTTGCTCAGTTCACCGATCAGCGAACCCTAACTTCGTAATCCAATTGGTCGACCAAGTTACCCATCAGTGCACGAGATGATAGTCGTCGACATTGATTTTCCAGTCAACTCGACAACAAGCCCAATGGCTGGGCCGTCAACGCACTGATCTCGTGCTGATTGAGCAGGTCTCTCGTCCCTGCCCCTTGCAGCCATCCACAGATCTTAGGACACGGAGGCGGCGGAAGTCGTGGGTGGGTGCTCTGCCTCGTGACTGACTTCGCTTGCGTTTCCGGTGTGGATCGTTGATGCTCAGATCCTCAGTATTATATTCCTCGGCGCTCTGTTTCTAAAGCAGGACAGCTACTGAGTAGAGTGCCTTGGTAGTCGTTACGACAGAGATACCTTAGCATAAGGAGAAGGCCCCGAGACACAGGATTCAGAATATCTTCATTGCCTGGATTTCCTAAAGAATGTTGGATAAAAAAAGTATTCTAGTACTAATTTATTTAATGTGAGTCTTTCTTCAGCAGAAATACACAGGTGATAGAGAGACAGCTACAGCTCTGTTCACCTGCCAACGACCCACAGTGTGACTTTACGACCTCAAGTTACCAAAACTCCAGCAACCACGCTGCCCTGTGCGTCCATTCCCGTGCAGGTCGTCTGCTGACGGAAGTCCTGCCTTTGAGCGGTCTCTCTTCGTCAGAGACAGGATTCCGCCAGCTCTGACACTCTCTGCAGGTCATCGCTCTCTGGCGGCATTTCAGCTGCAGCCGCAGAGCTCGCGCCCAGTTTGTGTTGCTGCGCCGCGTGTGCGCGTGCTGATGCTGGACTTGATCCATGGAAACACGGTCAGCGACGTTTTCCAGCTGGGAGGCGGGGGCGTAACTCTCATCGCGAATCTGTGGAGTGTGCACTCGGGTCGGCGCGAGAGGCAACGGCACCCTCTCTGACGAATCGTCTGACGCAGCCATTACGCAGCGACGAGATCAAAGCATTTGCTTTCCTACCAAAAAACGCCTTCAGGTCGGACTGCAGTCTCTGCACGGACAGAAAAGCGATAGTCCTGGTGCAAACCGAATTTCCCCTCGAGCAAGCAAAGGAATGGAAAACAAAGTTCATTCCTAGCCAAGAGTGATACCGAAAGAAGTCAATACTTGAATCTGACGCAGTTTTGATAACAATCGCTCCGGATAATTTCGTCGCTGGGACCTAGCAGTGGGTAGTGCGGGGAGTTCAACCAAGATTCGGATCTGACGTCATAGGGAGGGCTGTGGGCTTGGGTCAGCCTCTGACGAGACTCGCTCACCGAGACGTAGGCAGTATTGCGTGACGACAGCTGGGGGGAAATCTACCGCTGGGGGGTGCTACTGCATGGAGGGTCAGCACATGTGTGTTTATTGAGCATTTGCTTGTAGGGCTCCCTCCTCATCACACCCACCACTCTCAAGAACAGCCTGGCCTTCCTGGTCTCCATCCTCTTTAACTCACACCGCGCGCAAGAACACACACACACACAGACACACGCACATACACACACAGAGAGACACACGCACATACACACACAGACACACACAGACACACACACACACATACACACACACATACACACAGACACACACACACACACAGACACAGACACACACACACACACACACACACACACACACACACACACACGCTCGCTCATCTTCTTCCATTCCTAGTTTGTCAGGCTCTCCTCTTATCCCTTTTCTCTCTTTGATCCACCGCTGATTCCTCCATCAATCTGCCCGATCTCATTTTTCTCTCTTTCACTCCATCTCCCTTCGTATAACTTTCCTCATCTCGCCCTTATCCCTGCTTGTTGCGTTCCGCTGAGTTTCCTCGAAACTGACGAAAATCCTGCGAGTTCTTATGCGTGGGTAGACGTAATCCATTCATCTATTTTATCCCCGTCTCCCTCCGCTCTCCCCTCCTCTTTTCTCATCCTCACCCCGAGACCTTTTCTCCTGTGGGATTTGAAGCATACAGGATCCTATTTTTCTCCAAGAGTTCATCAACAGCCGTCGTGCTGCGATTAATTATTGCGCACAAAAGACCGAGTGATTTCCGTGTCAGCGTGCCGTTGGAGCTTCTGTAGATCTTTTGCGTCTCTGTGCACTAGCTTCGATCCCTGTCTGTCACGTCGTCAGCAGGATCTCTTGCTTTGTCTTCTCCTCTTCTCAGTAGCGTTTCCCATTCCTCTCTTTGTCTTGGAGATCCAGTCCCCTGATCCCGTTCGCCTCTGGTCCTTTTTTCCACGTCCTTCCTACTTCTCTCTCTCTCTCTCTCTCTCTCTCTCTCTCATCTTCATCTCCTTCTCTTCTTAATCACACATTTCCTTCCCCTCCCCACCCCATTTCCTTTTGTCTCTGCTCCTCACCCCACAGACTTCGAGCACCCACGACCCCCCCCCCCCCCCCCCCCCCCCCCCCGCCGTTCTTAGTCCTCTTCATCCTCCCATCTCCACTGTCCCCCATCCTAACCCACTCCCACCCTCTCTGTCGTTTCTTTTTCAGTACTCTCCTCTCCCTCATAGGCCCGTATCCTCCAGGCACCTCCACCCGCCCCCTCCTGAAGGAACCCTTACCTCCTACAGCACTGTTATTTTCAACTCGTCTTCTCCCTTCGCCTTCCCTCGCGGCCATTCCCCCCTCTCCTCCTCTCTTTTCTGTCCGTTACTGTCCCACTTTCCTCCTTAGTGTTCTTCCGTCCACCTCCCCCTCCTTTTCTCTTCTCACAGGGTGACACCCCCTCTTCCAAGGCGCCACACCCCCCTGCCACACAGTGCCACCCCCCCCCCCCTGCCACACAGTGCCACCCCCCCCCCTGCCACACAGTGCCACTACTCCCCAGTCCCAGCTCCACACTCCCTTTCTCATCGAGCCATACCTCCCTATTCAGGGAGCTCCTCACTTATATAGTCTCTCTCTCTCTCTCTCTCTCTCTCTCTCTCTCTCTCTCTCTCTCTCTCTCTCTCTCTCTCTCTCTCATTCCCTTCCTCATAGAGCCAACC
>JAWQFJ010024156.1:10000-17500 GCA_034096865.1 Theodoxus fluviatilis | reverse complement strand
GCGCCTACTCGAAAAGCATAATTATCGCATCTACTGTATGTGTACCAATGGTGCTCTTGAGATCACAGGTAAAGGTCCGTAGCCTTTGATCCTACGGTGACCTTTTCCCGCGATTAACACGGATGAACATCATTTCATGATTACAGACTTTGAGACTTCCTATTGTATTTAAGTCCAGTCATCTTCTGCGCGGCTCGCTCATCCTTCTCCCTTTGATCACGCGTCAACCGTTTGTTGACCTTTGTGAGGACTATTATTTGCTTCTGCCCATCCGTTGCTTCTACTGCTTCTGTCCCTTCTGCCTCTGTTGCTTCTGACATTGTTGCTTCACCTCCCGCTTTTCTGATGCAGAACTATTTCTCCTCCAGTATTTTACTGTTGTTCCCCTGTAACCCTCCACCCCACCCCCACCCGTCTCCCGATCTGATTTTTACTGTAGCTCATTCTACTGCTCGTTCAGCTTCTGTTGCTACTGTTACTGCTGCTTTTCTGCTGCAAAAACATTCACCTTCTAGTCTGCTACTGTTCTTGCTGTTGGTCCCCTTGTACTTGTTCCCTATTTCTCTTGATCTGATTTTTACTGTAGCTCATTCTACTGCTTTTTCAGCTTCTGTTGCTTCTGTTACTGCCGCTTTTCTGTCGCAAAGCCATTTTCCCTCCAGTCTACTCCAGTTGCTACTGTTGGTCATCATCTATTTTCTGTTCTCCTTTTGATCCCACTCCCTTCCCCCGCTCTCTTGATCTAAAAAAAAATCCAGCTCCTTATGATGATTCTGCTCCTTGTCTTACTCTTAAAACTCCGTCTCAACCTTCCGCTCCTTTTTTCTTGATCTGATTCACACTGTATCTCCATCTCTTGCTTCTGTTCCTTCAGCCTTTGTTGCCACTGTGGCTGCTGCTTCGCCTCTCGCTTTTCTGCAGCAGAACTAAAACCCCTGCTCCTCCTCTTGCCCCTGCTCCTCCTCCTCCTCCTCCTCCTCCTCCTCCTCCTCCTCCTCCTCCTCCTCCTCCTCCTCCTCCTCCTCCTCCTCCTCCTCCTCCTCCTCCTCCTCCTCCTCCACCTCCTCCTCCTCCTCCTCCTCCTCCTCCTCCTCCTCCTCCTCCTCCTCCTTCTCCTCCTCCTCCTTCTCCTCCTCCCTCCTCCTCCTCCTCCTTCCAGCTCCTCCCTCCCTCCTCCTTCCTCCCTCCTCCTCCCTCCCTCCTCCTCCTCCTCCTCCTCCTCCTCCTCCTCCTCCTCCTCCTCCTCCTCCTCCTCCTCCTCCTCCTCCTTCTCCTCCACCGCATTCCTCCCCCTTTCCTCCTCCCCTTTTCATTCTCCCCCCTCCTCCTCCCCCTTCTCCTTCTCTTTTTAAAACATCGTCTCAACCTTATTTTGTTTCGCCATCTCTTGTTCATCGTGTACGCCTAGACTCTCGCGTATCATTTTCTAACAGTCTTTTTTTCTAATTTAGCTTATTACTGTTTCTTTTTCTTCTGTGAAAGAAGCTTACATGTCAGCAGAAAAGAAGAGAGGAGCTCAGATATAAGACACCAACAGGAAAAATGCAGAAAGCTTTTCTTTCCTCCGCTTTCATCTGACAGATTTCCTTCAAGATCGAAACCCTAAAAAAATATACGGGTGTCGAATGTGAAGGGCTGTCTTTCTCCAGCGTGCTCTCTAGGTGACATTCAGGCAGCATTTCATAAGCAGATTTGGTGTTTGGTCCATTTCATGGCACGTTCGGTTCAGTGCTCAATTTTCTTTTTCGCCTTCTGTTCCGAAGAGTGTCGACTCCTGTCAGAGACCTTTCTCTGCCCTCCTCACCTCGGTTCTGGAGGAAATCAAACGGAAGACGAGACACCGTGCCCAGATAACGCAGGAATCCGTTGAAACTGCTCATTTTCATATCGAATATTTCACCCCTCCCTCCCTCCCATCCCTGCCTTTTCTTTCACCTCCGTACCTCCTACCCCTTCCCTCGCACTCCTTCCTAACCCTCCTCTCCCTCTTCCCTATCGCCCTGTCCTCCTCTTCCTTGGGGCGCCTATTTATTCGACATCGCGAATGGCTTCCGAGTGTTCCATTGTCTTCATATTTGTGTTCGAAAGCAACAACCATGCCCCACTATCTTGACCACTGAGAGTAGTGCGACTGTCGATAGATTTCTCTGGCTGTGAGGACCTGGCATGAAAACCGCAGAAAGAGCATATCTTGTTTCCCACAGTGATCAAGAGGGAAGCTTTCCACGGGCAGCGTTATCAGAAGCGTCACGAAGTCCGACATCAGCCCTCCTAACAGTGTCACCTCCAGCACCACCACCACCACCACCACCACCACCTCCACCTCCACCACCTCCACCTCCACTAACACGGCCATCACCACCACCATCTCCACGAACAACACGTACCCCCCCTCCTCTTCCTCCTCCTCCTCCTCTTCCTCCTCCTCCTCCTCCTCCTCCTCCTCCTCCTCCTGCTGCTGCTGCTGCTGCTGCTGCTCCTCCTCCTCCTCCTCCTTCCTCCTCCTCCTCCTCCCTCCTCCCTCTTCCTTCTCCTGCTGCTGCTGCTGCTGCTGCTGCTGCTGCTCCTCCTCCTCCTCCTCCTCCTCCTCCTCCTCCTCCTCCTCCTCCCTTCTCCCTCCTCTTCCTCCTCCTCCCACCATCACCAACATTACCATCATCACCAGCATTGTCATCATCACCATCATTGTCATCATCACCATCATTAGCAGCAGCAGCACCACCAGCAGCAGCACAACCACCACCATCACTACAACCAACAGCTTCATCACAACCGCTGCTACCTCACCGCCGCTGTCACCGCCACTACTACAACCACCACTGCCTTTAGTGCTAGAGTAGGCCGCACAGTCTATCATGGCGATTACTAACAGTGTCGTCACCATCAAAGCTGGCATCATAAACACCGGTTCCCTTTTTGTCCTTCCTGTTCTTCCCCAACCTCTGGCCTTGGCAATCCTCAGACCGCCAATGGAGCTACACTTCCACCTAGGCACAGCTTGCGACTTCCGAAACTTCCCAGCAGTTTCAGTAGGGCTGTTTGCACCGAGGATGAATCGTTTGGTAGACTTAGAGACAGAGTGTGTTGACTTCTAGAATACAGCACAAACAAGCGCGCACGCACGCATGCACGCACGCCGAGACATATACGCACACGCACACACACACACATGCACACGCACGTGCTCTCTCACACACACACACACACACACACACACACACGCACGTACACACATGCACACACACATGCACATACACACATACATACATACACACACACACAAAACACACGCACACTCGCACACGTTCGTAAAGGAGTACTTTCAATTAAGTAGATTGCGTCTGTGCCGAGAATCGAACGCAAGTCTTTGAGCTGACAGCCCAGTGACTCCCGCGCTAATGCGCAGACAATTTGCTGGGACAAGAGGCTCTGTCCGTCGTCTCTTGGGAGAGCTGGGGGCCGTGTTTCCAATCGGCTTAGGGCACCGGCTCAGTCGACCCGTGCCTGCCTCCCATCTTGCATCACCTCGACAAGATCAACACTGGCGTGCTCCTCGCTGGAATGAAGATGTGGTAATGTAGTGTTTGATGAAATATGTCGTAGAACGTGGACACTCAGAATATCTAAATAAGTGCAACCACAAAGCAAGACTAGCACAGGTGTAAATCTGTGAAGGGTCTTTGCGTGGCTGCATCAATAGATGTATTAGAAATGGGTGTGCAGATGTAGCAGAGTGCCTTGATTCGCTGAGAAGTGATAGCACATACTGTATCCATTTGTAGATGTTTACCACCTGTGACAAGCCCATGTGCGCTGGAGGTTATTATTAGATCCGTCGAGTCTCTGCAGGATTCATAGGCGAATAACTTGGAAATCGATACATGACTTGCTCTCACACTAACACGCTCGAGTGATTTTCGTGATCAGTGGCCTTATATAGCCTACACGAGCTGAGAGGATATGATATGTACTATCATCTTCTTGTGACAACACAATAATGATGATACAGGTCGAAATACCTGCGTCGGAAAGCAGAACTGCTGCGCTGTCTGTCTTCAGCGTAGGTCGGCATTGAGGATGGGCGGGTGGATCGGCATTGTGGATGGGCGGGTGGATCGGCATTGTGGATGGGCGGGTGGATCGGCATTGGGGATGGGCGGGTGGATCGGCATTGTGGATGAGCGGGTGGATCGGCATTGTGGATGGGCGGGTAGATCGGCATTGTGGATGGGCGGGTAGATCGGCATTGTGGATGGGCGGGTGGATCGGCATTGTGGATGGGCGGGTGGATCGGCATTGGGGATGGGCGGGTGGATCGGCATTGTGGATGGGCGGGTGGATCGGCATTGTGGATGGGTGGGTGGATCGGCGTTGGGGATGGGCGGGTAGATCATCATTGGGATGGGCGGGTAGATAGGCCACATTGTCAGAAAGGAGCGTCCCTTGCAGAATCACATTTGGCCAATGGAAAAAGAGGCAGATACACGAATGTTCGGAGGTGCACGCTGAAATGAGAAATAGAATGTCGCAACCTCCACCAGAGACCGCTGAAAGCAGGACAACAAAAAGCAGTCTTTGTTGCTTTGCTACATTTTAGAGTACTGAATTCAGTACCTAAATGTGCAAGTCGACCTGCAGCTTATAAAATGGTTTTTAAATGCAATTTGAAATGTGATAATACGTTGATAGTTTTCCCCTGTGGGTTCGAGGTAAGAATTGACCCACCGCGTCACCCTACGCGATCATAAGAGACGAATAACTAGGGACACCGTTACTTGATTTGCGTTTACTCTAAACTGTTCCAGTGATTTTCGTGCTTAATGGCCTTACATAGCCTACAAAGGCTGATAGGCCGTAAAACACTATCCATCCATCCATCCAACGTTGATAGTTATGACGCAAACTAAGACCGATAATGTCCTGATATGAGCCCCCTGTGGTTTCGGGGTCAGAGTAGAGCCACCGCGTTTCTCTACGTGAATCGTCAGCGGTGATTACCTAGTGACATCGGGACTTGATTTGCGCTTACTTTTTCTTGTGATTTTCGTGCTCAGTGGCCTTACGTAGCCTATGTTACACTCGTCTCTTCGCAATATCCTGTTACTATGGGGGTTCTCCTAGCTTTCGCCGGGAAGTCGAAGTTCACAAACTCCGGTGGTCGTTTTCGATAAAACTTTATTCACGTACTGGTCGATACACAGTGGTGAAAATCAATAAACAACTTCACCCTACACGCAATGCCACAGAGGACTCACTCCTTACAAAGGAGGACTCGCTTATCTTCTAGTTAAGCTCTCACCTTAACTCTGTCGTGTGATCTCTCTTCTCTTGTCACCCCTGCTTATATACTTTAACAGAGGTTCCAGAACCTTCAAGAACAGAGTTGAACATACCCTAACGCTCCTGCTGCGACGCGACTGAGGTCACGTGACACAGCCAAGACAAATTTAGCTCTACTCCGTTCATGTAACCAATAATTAACCGGCATTAGCGGAGGGGCTGATGTAAATAGCCCGATTGCGCTACGGCATACCCGTACGTTCTAGAACCTTCACAACACCTGCAAAGGTTGATAGGACGTAAAACTCCAACCTTCCATCCTGATTGGACTCAACTCAGCTTTTTCTCTCTCTATATTGTTGGTAGCCAAGGATGCACTAATTCAACTTCGTGTAACTTTGCACGAGACCATCCACTTCAAAAGCGTTTTTCACCATCTTAGAGAACACGAAACTTTCTCTTACTTTTGAAGTGTTACTCAACTCAAAATCGACCTAAGGCACGAACAACTCATTTCGTGATGGTGGTGGTGGTGGTGATGTGTATGTGCGTGTGTGTGCCTGTATGTGCGTGTGTGTGCGTTTGTGCGTGCGTGTGCGCATGCGCGTGTGCGTGTGCGTGTGTGCATGTGTGACAATTAGGCAGGCAGTGTGGAGACTGGAGACAGGGATTAGTGGTGCAGTAGCAGATCTTTAACCTCAGGATACTGTGCGAGAGGTACCTATAACACCAACAGGACCTCTACCACGTCTTCGTGGACTTTAAGAAGGCTTTCGACAGGGTATGGCATGCAACACTGTGGGCCATCATGAGGCTCTACAACATTAACGCCAACCTGATCAGAGTCATAGAACACCTATATGACAATGCCACAAGTGTCGTATACTTCAACAGCAGCATTGGGGACTAGTTCAGAACCACAGTCGGAGTGAGACAAGGCTGTTTGCTCTCTCCCACCCTCTTCAACATCTTCCTGGAAAGAATAATGACTGACGCCCTAAAAGACCACGAGGGGACAGTCAGCATTGGCGGCAGAACAATCACAAACTTACGTTTTGCTGACGACATAGATGGCCTGGCCGGAAGTGAAAAGGAGCTGGAGAACTTAGTGGAGCGCTTAGACACAACCTCCACAAATTTTGGCATGCAGATCAGTGCAGAAAAGACCAAACTGATGACCAACACCAACCGCATCAGCACTGACATCAAGGTCTGTGGCGAGAAACTGGAAACCGTCAACAGCTTCAAATACCTGGGAGCAATTGTCACAGATGCAGGATCCAAACTTGAAATACTCGCCAGAATTGCTCAGACCACAGCAGCACTCACAAAACTCAAGACCATCTGGAAGGACAGGAACATAGTCCTCAGCTCAAAGATCAGACTGATGCGCGCCCTGGTCATGTTCATATTTCTGTATGCCTGTGAGTCATGGACACTAACAGCTGACTTGGAGAGAAGGATACAGGCCATGGAAAAGAGATGCTTTCGACGACTCCTCGGTATCTTCTACAAAGACCGCATCACAAACGAGGAAGTCCGAAACAGAATCAGGCAAGCCATCGGGCCCCATGAAGAACTACTGACCACTGTGAAAAGACGCAAACTAAAGTGGTATGGGCACGTCTCACGATCGTCAGGGCTTGCTAAGACTGTGCTACAAGGCACAGTAATAGGAGGGAGGAGGAGAGGCTGACAAAAGAAAAGATGGGAGGACAACGTCTCAGAGTGGACAGGGATGAGGCTCAGCGAAGCCTTGAGACAGTCCGAGAGGCGAGAGGAATGGAGAGAGCTGGTTGCCAGATCATCTGTGGTGCCCCAACGGTCGTCCAGACTACGGGACAAATGAAAGTGAAGTGTGATGCCCTCCACAATGATGGGTCCGACCCAAACTGCGCATGCGCTTGCCGCCATTTCAACATGGACGCCAGTTCACTTGGTCGGGGAAGACTCGTAGTCAGAGCAAAATGCTTGTTGGGAACAGCGTTGTCGGTGCGTTTGCGGTCGAAGTCAGCTTAGGGTCACCCAGGCCCAATCCGATTATTTCTCCCGTCGGCTTCAGCTCACCTGGTCTGATCCTCTGATGAATGAGGAAGGTTTCCCTGATGTATGAGGAAGATGCTCGCAATTTGTTAGGAAGGTGAGCGTATTCTGTGGGGGAAAATCTCCGTGACGTATGGGGAGCAGGTCCAGGCGGTATTCCCGCACCGCCCTTGGTGC
>JAWQFJ010024156.1:0-5000 GCA_034096865.1 Theodoxus fluviatilis | reverse complement strand
ATTCCTGATTTTATCGGAAGTCCTTCAGAATCGATCCTAATTTGCTCCCAGTGTTGGGGAGCTCCTACTGGTGGCGGTCAGGCACAACGACCATCTTTTCCCTTCACCTCCCCGTGGATAATTATTAACGAGAGTAATATCGAGGATTATCGTTGAAGGGAGGCAGAAAAAGTGGCTGGAGATCTCGTGGGGTTTTGGGTTGGCTATCTTCGAGAAAGTAACGACTTTTGACGAAGTGCCTGTGGCGATTATGAAATCGATTCCGTGGTCATTCACATCGTTCAGGTCTTCTAGATGTTTGGGAGGAAACGCCACGTGGTTTTCCATTGCCTCAGACGGGAGTTGACACAACAATTTTATATGACTGGTGAAATGTGAAATTTTGCGTCTTTCCCGATGTGTGCACCGTTGGCTGGAAAGAGGAGAGCATATTTTATTCGTATTTCCGATTTCCCAGGAAATTCATTAAAGAATCAATAAATTTGTTCACGTTATGACCGGGAGCACTGACTGCTTCTCGGTACAGAGATACTATTAATTCACCGTCGTTGTGGAAACCTTCGCTGTGACTGTCTGTGAGTGATTCAACCTACCTTTGCATCGTTCAGCCATTTTGGAAGATTACCACTGGAAGGAATCCGTTGTCCACAAGGAGCGGACGGAGGCAGCGACGAAGACAGAGACAAAGTGACAGAGGAAGTTTTAAAGGATGATGTAAAGAGATGTGTCTTAACGCGCTGACTTTATGCGTGGGAGAAAAGCAAGTCCTCCGTGAGATGTGACCGTTAGGAGCGCACGTCACCGTGAAGGGCGCGTGGGAAAAACAAAGAAGGAACAGAACCCCTTCATCCGGGACGCGACTGCCGTGTCACCGGAAGCGAGTCTCTCCAGAAACGGAAACTGCACGCCAGGCATTGTGGGATGGATGGGGGTCGGTCACAAAGACCGGAAGCGAGGAGCGATCGGGGCGATAAAACAGGCAAAAAATTCGCCATCTTGTGCAGCGCTAGCCTGCATTGCCTCAGAACCTGCCTCCACGCCCGCCTGTCAGCAGTTGTTGAGCCCCCATGGAAGTCCTCAGTGAAGGACGTGCTGGCTGGAGACGGCTCCGGAGTCTCAACGCTTGTTCTGTTTCTGTACAAAGGTTCATCTTCGCAACATAAAACGCCCTCTGTTAGTTGGCTCATCGCTTGTCTTGATATTCCATCCTTAGACAATTTAATTTTGCCCTGTACTTTTCATACCCCCCAAAGCGCACGATTAGTTCGTCCGCACGTTTGCAAGAATCTCTCTCTCTCTCTCTCTATCTCTCTCTCTCTATCTCTCTCTCTCTCTCTCTTTCTCTCTCCTTCCCTCTCTCTGTCTCTCTCCCTCCCCATTTTCTCTCAAACACATATATACACGTACAAACACATACCCCCCCCCTCCCCCTTCCCCCACATAATCACGCCATACTTCAGAATGCCACGCTCTTTATTCAGATAACTTATTTTTTACCTCAAAGGATGAAAACGCACAGAGTCGTCTTGAATCCAAAACTTCAGTTCCACAGCTTGGGTGAGTCAGAATGAGAACTTCCTGATTCCCTGTGCGTTGGGGTTCGAAACGCACCGTGTCTCCCTACGCGATTTGAAAAACGCAAAAAGCTATGAAATGTTTCTCGTATTCTAACCACCGCTATTGAGTTTTCCGTGATGAATGGCCTTACATAGCTTACAAAGGCTGACAGAGAGTAAAACTCCATTCATCCATTCTGAGAACTTCCTGCGTAGCTGACGGTGGTTTCCAGGGCCACTTTTAACTGAGACAGCGCAAGCAAAGAGTTGCTTAGGGCCTTGCACAACGAGGCCCGAAAGACTAAAGTTCTATCAGCTACACAGAGCTGCTTTTTATAGTGTTTTCCCTGTTGACCCGTTTCTGCGCCTCTAGTTAAAGTCTTTGATAGAATGAGAAAATGGTGTGTTTCCTTTTCTTCTTTCCCCCTCGCCAGTCTACCTTTGTGCGTGCGTGCGTGTGCGTTGTGCTTATGTGTGTGTGTCTGTGTGCGTGTCTGTGTGTGTGTGCGCGTCTGTGTGTGTGCGTGAGTGCATGTCTGTGTATGTGTGTGTATGTGTGTGTGTGCGTGCGTGTCTGTGTATGTGTGTGGGTGTGTGCGTGTCTGTGTGTGTGCGTGCGTGCATGCGTGCATATGGGCTTGCGTGCGTGTGTGTATGTATGTGTATATATTTGTGTGCGCGCGAGCGCGCGCGTGTGTGTTTGTGGTTCTTTGTGTGTGATTGTGTTATTGTGTGTGTGCTTCTTTGCCTCTGTGTTTTTGTGTGTCCATCTCTCTCTCTCTCTCTCTCTCTCTCTCTCTCTCTCTCTCCCCTTGCTTTACTTATCTATTTGTGTGTCTGTGTATGTCTACGCGTGTGCCCCTGTGTGTGTCTGTATTTCTGCCTCTCAGTCCGTCTTTCTTTTCTGTCTGCATGTTTGGAGTCTACCTACCTGCACACTGCCAGTCTATGAGAAAGACCAAACTCCTCGGTCATCGCCCAGCATTTGGTCCGGGGACTCCACACATGTAATTTCCCCACTCTTCAAGGATAGTGATAGCAAAACTTCCTGCTGTCATGGAATTACACGGTTTGCTTCGCGGTTATCAAGTCATGTCGTTGTGTGTTGTGAGCTCAGTGCATCTTCATGACCTTTCACGAACGCTCATCAACAGATGCAGTGTTATGATTTTTTTCTCTTCATTTTGAAATTGGAGCAGCTGAGGTCAGTAAACTGGCATTCACGAAACAGTTTAACCTGCCCGCCACTGCACACTTTAATGCACGCCCGCACGCACACACACACACACACACACACACACACACACACACACACACACACACAAGAACGCACGCACACACAAACATACAAAGGCACACACGCACACACACAGGAATACACGCACACACACACATACACACACGCACACACACATAGACACACACACATAGAAACACACACACACGCAAACACACACGCACACGCACACTCACGTGCGCGAGAACGCACGCACGCACGCACGCACACACACACACACACACACACACACACACAAACAAACTTACACACATCCAAAGATGCAAACATACACATGCGCGCGCGCACTTACAAGACAATTAATAACGTGCTATGTCGTCCTACTTTGAACAGTTTATTTGTGTGCTCAGCTTACATTATATGGATGGACTGTGTCGTCCTATTTTGAACAGTTTATTTGTGTGCTCAGCTTACATTATATGGACGGACTGTGTCGTCCTATTTTGAACAGTTTATTTGTGTGCTCAGCTTACATTATATGGACGGACTGTGTCGTCCTACATTGGCAGTCCGTGGCTTGTCTGTGCCAGGTGTCCTGCTGTCCTGGATGGCTGTCTGCCTGTCGTGTGCAGCTTCCCCTCTTGCGTTTCAGGGCTTTCTTTTAGCGGTGGAGTATTCTGGCTAATTTACGGTTTCCCCGATGCCAGCGACAACTACGTTCTTGTCGCAAGTTTTTTCTTTCTTTCTCTAGAGGGGGTAGAGGGAAGGAGGAGGGACGGGGGAGGGGATCCGCGGTGCCATAAACAGCTATTTCTGTGGCTCGAGGGTTTTCGCCATTGTCCTGTCTTTTCAAAGTGATACAGCTCTTTTCCTCGCCTGCTTGACATTTTCCTTCTGTGGTACTTTGGGACACTTCATGCAAGGACACATTTTGTAAACGTGGAGGAATGTTTTGCCTGCAGCTGTCACTGCAAAAGTGATCCAATCCATGTCTTCCCCTGTCTGTGTCCGACTGTGTGTCTTTGTGTCTCTCGGTGCTCTCTTTGCTTGCGTCTGTGTTTTTCTGTACACACACACACATACACATACACACACACACATACACATACACACATACACACACACACACACACACTCACACACACACACAATCACACACACACACACACACACACACTCATACACACACACAAACACACACACACACACAAACACACGCATACACACACACACACACACAAACACACGCATACACACACACACACAAACACACACACACACACACACGCAAACACACACACTCACACACACACACACACACATACAAACACACATTACGCACATATGTTGTATGTGTCTGTGCCCTCCCACTTCTATTCTTTCTCTCTATTTCGCATTCACCCCTCTTTCTTTTATTTCACTTTCTTCTCTCTCTCCTCTCTCTCTCTCTCTCTCTCTCTCTCTCTCTTCTCACTCTCTTTCTTCTATCTCTCTCAGCCTTCTGTTTGACCTTATAGCGACCTCTTTAACTGAATCACTCGTATGAAGTCTATTAGGAAAAATGCATCCTAAGTACTCGTATATTATTTATTCACTACTTCTAATCTTGTCTGACTGTCTAAATCTAAACTGTAAATGAATGACTTACAGGTGGACGGGTAAACGAGAAAGCAAACAACCAAGAAGATAATCAAGAAAACGGAGAGACTGACAAACCGACGTAATCCCAAACAAACCTAAGAGTCCTAACTGCCGCACGTCTTTAGGTGGCACTAAGGCAGCTGTAAGGAGAAGACAGGAGAGGAGAAGACAGCCACTCACCACTGCCACTCGTCACCAGCACTGCCACAAGCACCAGTCTTGTCAGCACCGCCATCTTGTCTGCCCTGCTGTTGTGGATTTCACTTTTCCCTCATGTTTTTCCAATTGTAAGATGTAAGATGCAAGAATGAGAATGTCATCAGAAGGCCGGATGACGTCATGAACTGTGACGTGTTGCCTGATGCAATCCTGTGTAGCTAATTTCTGACAAGGGATTGAGCATTCTAGTCCACTAGAGACTTCGCCTACTCGGGTTCACAGAATGGCGATTGAGTGGAGACGATGTCCGGGCGGTAACCAATCAGCAAGTGTGGCCATGGAGTTGGAGAACGTCTCTCCCCCGGGGTACCACGCTGGAGCAGCACCCCCGGGGTACCACGCTGGAG
>JAWQFJ010024155.1:20000-37500 GCA_034096865.1 Theodoxus fluviatilis | reverse complement strand
AATCACAAAGCAGAATCAGCTATATTTTACTTCCAACATAAATGCCTTTCCTGAAAAGTTTTTTCCCCACCATTATTATATCCACCAACGTTTTACTCCATGTATCAATATCTAACCAGTAATATGCAAGTACATTGTTTTTAACCTTTCCTGAATGGTTAAAATTGTTTAACGTAGGTGTTGTGTCTGGATGGTCCGAAGTGTTTTCTGATTAAGGGTGATAGATTCTCAACTTCAGCAAAACAACACGAGCCATTGTGATTGTGGTCAAAGCAGAGACAATCCTTTTTTGGCCAATCATAACGCGCTTCACATCACTTGCGAATGAAGAGAATTAACTCTTGTTAAACTACAGCGGACCAAGCACACACAACAGTAGGTATGACCGTTCCTTTACGAAAGAGCACTTGCATTATACTCATTTTGCACATTTATATCATCTTTGAAACATTAATAAACTTTCTTAAGCACAGAAGTGTGTACTGTCTTCATTATTTCATACACTTACTTTCTATTCGCGACGCGAATTTTCCAATGGGCATTTGTAGAGACACAGACGCTTCCCCCTGTGTCAAAGTGGCGAAAAACGCAAAAATCCGGGACCCCTCCACGTGTGTTGAAACTTTGACCTTGGAACGTGCAATGTCAAGGTGAAGGTTTCACGTAGCGACCTGTGGTCCATGCCTGGGTCTCAACCTGCATGTACACTTCTCACTGAGCGCTGGGCCGCTTCATCAATCCTTCACTTGCACCTGTCCACGTGCACAATGACAGACTTCAGAGGCAGACAGCACACGCGCGCGCGGGCACACACACACACACACACACACACACACACACACACACATACACACACACACACATACACACACACACACACATCACACACACACACAACACACACACACAACAGCACACACACATACACACACACACACATCCACACACACACATACATCCACACACACGCACAACCACACACGTACAACCACACACACACAACAGCACACACACACACACACACACACACAACCACACAAACACACACACACACACACACACACACACACACACACACACACACACACACACACAATCACACACACACAACCACACAAACACACACAAAAACTCACACACACACACACACACACACACACACACACACACACACACGCACACACACACACACACACACACACTCGCACACACACACACACACACACACACACACACACACACACACACACACACACACACACACACACACACACACACACACACACACACACACACACACACACACTCACACACACACACACACACACACACACACACACACACACACACACACACACACACACACACACACACACACACACACACACACACACACACACACACACACACACACACACACACACACACACTATGAAGCAATACTGCAATCACCACTCAGCGAAGAGTGTTCCATTCTGATACAGGTTCATGGCTGCGTTGAGACTTGAGTGAAAAACAGCGTAGTCAATGCCATCACAGGTACACGGTCTTACTTCTGGCTGAAAAGAGACCACGTGACATAGACTTGTTGCCCAAGGTTGCAACCTTAAGATGGTGCCGATTCGGGCAATAATTTACTTAGATGGTTCCCCCCCTCCAAAAGCGAATGAAGAATATGCAGAAGCCAACAGAAGCGTGAAGCGCAGCATCAAGGCAGACAAGAAGAACTACATAGAGATGCTGGCAACAGAAGCAGAAGAAGCAGCTTATCATGGCAACGACAGAGACCTGTATTCAACAATCAAGAAACTCTCAGGGAAGTTCGCCAAGCCAGAGAGACCAGTCAAAGACAGGAACGGAAGAGTGATACCGGAAGAGGAAGGACAGAAGAACAGATGGGTCGAACACTTCCAGGAGCTGCTCAACAGACCAGCGCCTGCAAACCCACCAGACGTACCGCCAGCGGAAAGCAACCTGCCATTCGAGTGCGGTGCACCGACCAAGGAGGAGATCCGCAGCGCCATCAAACAACTGAAGAACGGCAAGTCTGCAGGACCTGACAGCTTTCCGGCAGAGGCGCTGAAGGCGGATGTGGAGACCAGTGTGAAGCTCCTATACCCACTCTTCTGCAAGATATGGGAAGGTGAAGAAGTACCAGCAGACTGGAGAGAAGGATACCTCGTCAAACTCTCCAAGAAAGGAGACCTCAGTTCCTGCGCCAACTACAGAGGAATAATGCCGCTGTCCATCCCAGGGAAGGTGTTTAACCGCATCTTACTGAACAGGATGAAAGAAGCAGTCGACCCGCATCTCCGTGACCAACAAGCCGGCTTCCGCAAGGAAAGGTCGTGCACGGACCAGATAGCAACACTGCGCATCATCTTGGAACAGTCCTTGGAGTGGAACTCGCCCCTCTACGTAAACTTTATTGATTACGAGAAGGCGTTCGACAGTGTGGACAGGCAGACCCTCTGGAAGCTACTGAGACACTACGGAGTGCCGGAAAAGATCACGAACATCATCAAGAAGTCATACGAAAACATGACGTGCAGGATAGTTCATGGCCGACAACTCACCGACGCCTTTGAAGTACAAACCGGAGTGAGACAGGGCTGCCTGCTTTCACCCTTCCTGTTCCTGTTAGCGATCGACTGGATCATGAAGATGTCGACAGACCAGAAACGAAACGGCATCCAGTGGACTCTTTGGAAACAGCTAGACGATCTTGACTTTGCTGATGATCTGGCTCTCCTCTCTCATACCCAACAACAGATGCAGGAAAAGACCAGCATTGTTGCGGACAACTCAGCAAGCCTGGGCTCCACATCAACAGAGAGAAGAGCAAGGTTTCAAGACAAATGCATCCAACAACACACCCATCACAGTTGAAGGCAATGCGCTGGAAGATGTGGAAAGCTTCACGTATCTCGGCAGCATTGTAGACAAGCAGGGAGGAACGGATGCAGACGTCAGAACCCGTATCGGCAAAGCCAGAGCAGCCTTCCATCAGATGAAGAAGATCTGGGGATCAAGCGCAATAACTACTACTACAAAGATCAGGGTCTTCAATACCATCGTGAAGCCGATCTTGCTGTACGGAGCAGAGACCTGGCGAACCATCGTCATCACCATGAAGAAAATCCAGGTCTTCATCAACACCTGCCTCAGGAAGATCCTCAAGATCCGCTGGCCAGAAAAAAATCAACAATGAAGAACTGTGGCTGAGAAACAGGCAACAGCCAGTTGAGGAAGACGTCCTTCAGAGACGCTGGCGATGGATAGGCCACACCCTTCGCAGACCTGCTTCCAACATCACCAGGCAAGCCCTCACGTGGAACCCACAAGGGAAGAGGAAGAGAGGGCGGCCTAGGAACACCTGGCGCCGTGATCTGGAGGCAGACGCAAAGCAGATGGGAAAGACGTGGGGGCAGCTGGAAAGACTCGCCCAGAACCGAGATGCCTGAAGGGTGCTGATTGGCGGCCTATACCCCAGGCGGGGTCACAGGCGGAGGTGAGGTGAGGTGAGGTTCCCCCCCAAACAAATATATATATATAAGTATCAAAGGAACGAGAAAACAAACAAGCCTTACTCAGCTTCAAATTTTCGGCTTTATTAGCCTTCCTCAGGAGTACACTGAAGGGTTTGAAAAGTCTAACTCCGGGTTTCCACGTCACACATGACGTCATACGTTGGCGTGGCCTGTCACACTGTTCGACCGCGATTGGCGAATCGGGGGGGGGGTGGGGGGGGGGGGGGTGGTTGGGGGGAGAGAGAAGGAGGGGGGGGGGGCGAGGGAGGGGGAAGCGGGAACGTGTTGAGGGGGAGTCATGCCAGTAGGTCTGCTCTTCACAAGAGGTCAGCTTCGCATACACTCATACCTATACACACACACACACATATATATATATATATATATATATATATATATATATATATATATAGAGAGAGAGAGAGAGAGAGAGAGAGAGAGAGAGAGAGAGATATTCTCACCTTTTTTTCACTCTCTGCAACTGTTCTCCTAATCGCTGGAGCATGTAGATTCCTTGTGTCAACTTTTTAAGTCACTAAAAGGCCACACATTTATGTTGTCAGAATGTCACCCTACCCTCCGCAACTCTCCTTTAACCTTAAGCCCTTAGAGCGTTCGCACATCACGAAGTCATCGCTGTGTCATTCACTGTTACCTCCAACCCATCTCTCTGTCTCTGTCGCTTTGTCTCTCTCTCTCTCTCTCTCTCTGTTTTCTCTCTGTATTTCTCTCTCTCTCTCTCTCTGTATCTCTGTCTGTCTGTCTGTCTGTCTGTCTCTCTCTCTCTCTCTCTCTCACACACACACACACACACACAGAGCGACCGAAGGAACAAGAGATAGAGAAAAACAACTTGTCTGTTGAGTGTGTCCGCCAAACACGCTTGTCAACACGACTTTGACAATGACATCTCCGACGATCATCTCCATCACACCATGATTTCTGCTTATATTTGCAGAAAGCATGCAAAAATCCCCAAACCATCACAGCGAGCAAGTTGTGCATTACAAAAAGAAGTACTCAAAGAGGAAGAAGACAGGTTAGCTGTGGATGTGACACTAGCGTTGTCCAACGTTTCGTGACAGCACTGCTGGGAACAAGCAAGCCAACACGCTTACTGCGTCTGGCGGGAAAGTGACGGAAGTGGAAAGTTCTCCTAAGGGAGAAAAGCCTTCCAGCACGGCAGTCGTCTGGGGCGAGTTGCTTACGCGAGGTTTATGCGAGGGTAGGCCGCTGTCAACATGTGTCAAGAATCGCATACCTCCCTCATCAGCTGAAATGCTGCTGTCTTTGTGTTTTCTGGGCCAGCTCCAGTAGCACTAGCACAGCTAGCCCCAAGCAGCATTCACATTGCCTTTACACGTGCTTTTACCATATTGACACATATTGACAACGACCTATTGCTCGCAGGATCTTGCCTTTCCTTGCGCCTATGCAACGCGCCCCTGCTCAACCGCTGTAGGTTTGCTTGGTGGAGTTGTCAGTCTGTACTTCGGCAATGACATCTCTTCCTTGAGAGACGGCAGGACGAAGAGTGTGGAATAACAAAGTGAGAGACAGTGTTGATGTTGAGGGGAAGGGATGGGAGTTTGCCGATATGTGTCTTTCCGATCCTTAAGTTTAACCTCTCTCTTGTTCTGGCAAAGGTTGGGTGAGAACACACAGCTTCAGCGTGCTCGAACGTGTGTGCGCATGTGTGCGTGCGTATGTGTGTGATGACAGCCGCCTACAAAAGCAACTTTTCTGTGCAGAACTGAACCACAGCATACGTCGGCACGGTGGTCCAACCAGACGCTACAAGGACGCGCTCAAGAACACCCTGCGGTCCTGCAACATCCCTGTCATCGGGTGGGAACCTTAACCGCTGATGGCATCACTCGGAGGCAGCTCACCCACAAAGGCACCACGTGTCACGGCCGGGTGTATGGACTGTTTAGATGGTAATACAGTCCCCGGACAGATGATTGTTTCGAGGGACTTACCTGCCCACTCGCCAACTACCGAAGGACAACACAAGGTAACAATAACAAGAACAAACATTTTAATAACAAAAAAACAGCAACCTCAATGAAATCCATGCGCATCAAAGATATGGAGAAGATTACAGCAATCCAGCCTCTCAGCCAGAGGAGAGAAGCCAAGATTATGGTAGAGGCTGAGAAGCTCAAGTGCTTACCCGACCACCCCATGAAGCACAGACTGAGACACCTCACCAAGAACCGGCTCTAACGGAGCAGCTTTGTCCATGAGAGCAAGAGGCTCTCTCACAATACAAGGAAGTCCTCCCCCAGAACACTCTCCCTCTGATCACCGGGGAAGAGGAAAACCCCTGGACAACGGGAAAAACAGACATCCAGGTCTGCACCAGCGTTCCACATGTTGCCTCACGAGACAGACAGGTTGACATTGCTCTTCGGGCACTTACCCTAGCCATGATCGACGAACAGTACCCACAGGAGGCGGGGATTCACGCTTACACTGATGGATCAGCAACAAACGCCGTATCCAATGGAGGTGCTGGCATCCTTATTCAGTTCCCTGGGTCACATACAGCCACAGCCAGTGTTGCCACAGGCAAGCACTGCACAAACTACAGGGCAGAAGCGGAGGCACATACAGGCGGCCTCCATGGTACAGGATTCTCCAGACCCATGCTACCAAGTAGTCTTCCTCTCAGACGCCCTATCAGTCCTCCAGGCCCTAGAGAAAGGAAAACTCTCCCAGCTGACCAAAGCATTTCAGAGGGTCGGACAAACCAGAAGAGTTGTTCTCCAGTGGATACCAGCCCACTGTGGGATTCCAGGAAACGAAAGGGCAGACGAGCTGGCGAAAGAAGGAGCCCAGGAAGAACAACTTGAAAATAGTGTCAGCTATAGTGAGCGAAAGACCATCATCAAGGCATTGATGAGGCCGAGGACAAACAGAGATGAATACCACTTGATGTCCAGAGAGCAGCAGGTCGTCCTTATCAGGCTGCGCACCGGCCACAACAGGCTCAATGCTCACATGAACCGAAAGTACAGGCTGGCACCATCACCAACATGCGCATGTGGTCTGGAAGACCAAACAGCAGAACACATACTCCAGAGTTGTCCCTTACTTGAAGAAGAAAGGAGGGAAGTGTGGCCGTCACCAACTCCCCTGCAGACCAAACTATATGGCAGCCGCGACGAGTTGGAGAAAACGACGACATTCATTACCCATACCGGATGGACAGTATAGCCACTGCGAACGAGAAGAAGAAGAAGAAGACACTCACTTCTACACAACCACAGCTAATCATGTAATTGCCCCAAAACAAGATATGCACAAAAGATTTAAACTACAAACCCAACAAACATACGAAATCAAGTCATGCAAGGAACAGTTCACCTACTCGATTCACTGGACGGCACCAAACCAAGGCCACTATAAGTCACTTGGGGTTCACTGCGTCACAACGAGAAAAGTTCAGAGTGTCGGTGTCCCTACCTCCACCAAAAAATGCTTTCACAGAAAACACATAAAAACGCATGATGAAACAATGGTTTCCTGCTACGTTAGCAGGCGAAAGCACGTAGCACAGGATTTGAAACCACAAATTTGAAACTTGAAATGGAAGGAACTTGGAATCGAATCTGGAACACACAATAGTAAAGCCGCTTGCAGTCTCTAAAGCAAATAATACAACATTAAACAACGAAACATGAAAGGAAAACCGCGTTTTAAAAATAGAGAGCTATGTACACTTACCCCTTCGGATTCGGAGTAGATAGCAGAGTGGCCAAAAAGAAAATCCCGACCGTTAAATCAGGTGCTAACAAAATGTATCCCACCCGCGACCTCCCGTCACGAAACACCGCACATGAGTGCGTCAGCCCGCCGAAAACCACGACGGTCCACACCGAGATAAACTCGGACAACGGTCCCGAAAAAATGCCTAGGTTGGCCAGACCAGAGGACTAACATTTTATAGAAAATACTAGGATGAAAATCACGCGCAAGCTCACCCCAGTGGAAAAACATGCCTCTGGAAACGCAATACTTCATGCAGGAGTTTCTTGCACACAGATTTCATGCCCAGATAGCACTGTCAGGTTAAAAAAGCACGCAATTTGATCACAATCTACACGCCACATGTTAAAGGGCTGCACATGCCCGACTTTAAAGTAACTACACTTAAGAGGAAAACCACCAAATCAAAACCAATACGCTTGAGCCGTGACACAGGCTCTAAGAAACTTGACAAATGACTAAAACTGGAAAGAAGAAAAAGAAAAAGCAAAAACAAAAGACAAAAAACTGAAATGAATAGACTTTGTGGCAGCTCACAGACGTGTCTGCCAGCAGAAGTTCTTCAATTATTGTTTTGTCATTGGTGTTGTTGTTGTTGTTGTTGTTGTTGTTTTCAAAGGCTATATTTTTTCTAATACATAAAAATGCTGAATTTAAATGTCACTTACTGGGGTTTTGTTCTATGTGTGTAACCAAATAAAATGAGAACAGATGTAAATGTATTTACTCCTTTTTAGAATGGAGCGTGTTCTTTCTCTGTTTACTATAAATTCTATTTTACACACTCACATTATTCAGCTGCAATCAGACAGGCACAAAGATGACACACCAATTTGATTTTCTTTGCCCTTGTCCCTTTAATAATTGCACACACACACAAAAATCCAATCAGGCAATAATATAACTGAAGTCTGTCACAGTCTACTAATTTCCAGACTTCGAGTCTCTAATAAATAAATGAGCGGTCATCAATCCATCCTGTGACTGCACATCAGTCTCCACTCCAGTCTCCCAGTTTCATTTTTCAGTCATTGTGTAAACAACATATTACTTCCGACCTTAGTCCATGTCGTTCTTCAGTGGGTTCACTATCGTCCCGATAGGTCCAGCACTTTTACCGACTTCAGTGGGTTTGCTGTCGTCCCCATCTCTGCCGGCGCTTTCCGCGGTGACGGTTCGACGAGGAGGTCACTTAAGACCCTGGCGACAGGTCCTGCACTGGTACCACTCTTCAGCGTTGCGACGCGTCCGCCACAGTGATGCATGAAGATGGGAGTGTCTTTAATTCAGGCTATATCTCCAGCCTGGCAGCTGCACACAAAGTTTCACATCATAAGACACTCATAATCACATCCATTCTTCCTTCTCTTTCCTCTCTGAATCCTCCTTGTTTGATAGCCACTCATTCTTAGTGATACTATTCACACCTTTTTCTTATAAATTCTAAATTCACTTTCACTCAACAATTTTCACATTCATTCCCCTATTATGTCTATGCTATGACAATATGCATTCAGCCCCAAATACTGAACAGCTAGAAAACACAGCATAGATCATATTTCATGATAACGGTTGACATGAGCCGTTGAATCACTGATTTCCAAAACATCGTCTGTCTTTCAATACCATCAGTTTTATAAATTGCTATAATATTATGAACACATCAATCATTGCTCACATCAATAGAAAGAACAAAATATGCACAATACCTGTACAATACATCTTTACCGATGAAGGCACGATGCAGCTCTTCATCTCCCGAGGTGCATTTCACCACAGCACAAATAGACACTGATCTCCAATGCAAATACAAATTTAATTACGTTGGCTAAATCAGCCTGACAACACTTGACGTACCAATGCAGACAAACAGCACGTGGTTTGTCAAATTAAACTATGCCACTCCAAGCATCAAAACCAATGTACAAATTATTTCAACAACAACCATTTTAATTCAACAAAATAATTAACTCTCCACTTGTCACATTACCCCCCCCTTCGGAAAAAAAGAAACCGACCAAGGTTACTTTTTCCTACAACAGCTTTTTAGGAAAGAGCGGGTAACTATGTACAGGATACTTCATGAGGATTTGATTCAAGGAACCAACTGATCGCGATCCGCGCGCGACAAGAGATCTGCGAATACATTTTGCGTTCCTGGAAGTGGCTCAACGCGGAATCTGTACTCCTGCAACGACAGAGACCAACGCAAGATTCTTGAGTTTTTGAAACGACAGGTTTGAAGGTATGTCAGTGGCCTATGATCCGTCTGTAGAACAAACTCGACACCCCACAGGAACTTTGAGAACTTGTACACTGCCCACACAATTGCCAAACATTCTCTTTCGATGGTGCTGTAGTTCACCTCACGCGGCAACAACTTTCTGCTGGCGAAAGCAACTGGATGGAGTGTACCCTCCAAATCCTGAAGCAACACTGCACCCAAACCAACGGAACTGGCATCAGTGCGCAACACAAACTGTTGATCCAACCTCGGCAACCCCAAGATTGGCGCCTCCGAAAACACCTTCTTGATGTTTGCAAGAGCCTCCTCACACGCTGGTGTCCAACGAATGGTTCTTCCACTGGTGTCTTTGGTCAAATCTGAAATCGGAGCAGTGAGAGTAGCAAACCCTGGCACGTATCTCCTGTAGAAACTGAGCAGACCCAAGAGTGAACGAACCTGTTTCTTGGTAGTTGGAGTAGGGATAGCCAGAATCTTCTGAACCTTCTTCTCCTCAGGCTTGAGAGAACCTTCTCCAACAACATGTCCCAAGAACTCCAAACTCCTGTACCCTGCAGAAATCTTTGAAGGTCTTGCAGTCAAATTGAATTGACTGAGCTTCTGCAAAACTCCACGAACATGCTCCAAGTGCTCTGAAAATGAACAACTGTGTACCAAAATGTCATCAAAGAAGTTCATGCCGGAAACCTCCTCAAGACACAACATCCGCATCATGCGTGCGAAGACTGCCGGAGCTGACACAAGCCCAAAAGGCATTCGAATCCACTGGAACAATCCCATGTGAGTTGCGAAGGCGGTCTTATGCCTATCCACAGGATTGACCACAATCTGCCAATATCCCTTTGAAAGATCAATGCGAGTGAAGTAGGAAGAATCAGCCAATCTAGTGAACAACTTATCAACATCAAAAATGGGTTCTGCGTCAAAGATTGTTATCTTGTTCAACATTCTGTAGTCAATGCAGAATCGACAAGAACCATTCTTCTTCTGCACAAGAACAACTGGGGATGAGTATGCAGATTTTGACTTTTCTATGACACCCAAGTCCAACATGGTCTGCAATTCCCTCTCCACAACTCGCTTGGAAGAAAAAGGAAGATCGTACGGACGGCGACGTACTGGCACATCCGATGTGAGATTGACGTCAAGGAAAAGATTGCCATTGAATGTACCAGGTTTCGTTGTCAGAATGTCAACAAACTCTGAGAAAACACCTCGAAGAGATTGACTTTCCACCTGCGACAACTTCTTGTCAAAATCAATGGATGTGACATCTTCGTCATGAGCAACCTTTTTCAACATAGCCTTCAGTGTTCCATGGAAACGTTCCACTGTACCATTAGACTGAGGATGGTAGGGTGAAGTTCTGATAGCTCTAGTCCCACACAATGCATGGAACTGCTTCATGAGATCTGAATTGAACTGTGATCCTTGATCAGACAGAATCTCATTGGAAAACCCTAACCTTGCAAAGATCCCCATGAGAGCCTCAGCGATATCCACAGAAGTGATCCTCTTCAACGGTACTGCCTCTGGAAAGCGGGTTGACAAATCAATCAACGTCAAAACGAATCTGTGCCCTTCCTCAGACGGAGGAGAGATAGGACCAACCAAGTCAATCGCCACCTTTTGAAAAGGAGTACCAATAGCCGGCATGCACTTCAAGGGCACCGGCGGAATCTTCCCCTTTGAAACAGTCTTCTGGCAAATATCACATGTCTGGACATACCTGGTGACATCAGCAGAAACACCCGGCCAAAAAAACTTCGAAAGAATTCTCGACAACGTTCTGCGAACACCACAATGGCCAGCAAGCAATTGATCATGAGAAATGGTCATGACCGAGGGCCGCAGTTTCTGTGGTACTGCCACTTGATGAAGCACCTGTCTCGATTTCGAAAATCGACGATACAACGCACCTTCCTTCTTGTAGAAACTGTACGAGGCGGTCCCAACATCCTTTGTCTGACCACTCTCAGCCAATTCCCAACATGCCTTCAAAGTGGGATCCTGCTTCTGCAACTTGATCAGTTCATCCCGAGTCACAGACAAATCATCAGACACCTCCACCAACGGCTTATGTGGGAGATCTGCCTTCTTCGCTTGAGCTCTCGTGGTTACAGCTGCAACCATCTCAGATGTAGGGTGCACCGACTGACTGACTGGAACACCTGGAATGTTCCCAATGATGAGATCAGCAACAGGGTCTTCAAGAACACAGCAAATCAACTCTCCAGAAAAATAAGGAGACTGAACAACAACCTTTGCCTGGTGGTAACTAGTGATCTCTCCACCAAACGTCCTACACCTCACTTCACCATCCACATATTGACTGCTATCCACAAGACGTTTCCTCACTCCACAGACAGTTGCTCCTGTGTCCCTCAACACAGAACATGCAGAACCATTGACTTTACCCTCTTCAAGAAACAGCCCTCCACTGACAGTCACTGAACAAACCACATCTGGCACAACTGAATGTCCATGCTGCGTTTGAGAACTCCCAGCGGATGTCTTCATAACAATGAACGGGCAAGTTTTCCTCACGTGATCACCAATACCACAAACAGTGCAAGGATTGGAACTTTGTTTCAGAGGACATTGACGCGGACTATGACCTTTTCCATCACAAAGTGGACATGTTTCAAAATTTGAATAAAATGAGCCCCTTCCTTGGTCTCCACGACCGCGCCTGTCAACGCCCCACGCTCTAGGTGACTGATCGTTTCCAGCTGCATTTGTTTCATGACCTTGACCACCCCTACCAAAACCTCCGCGATAGCGACTTCTTCGGCTTCCAAAATTCTGACGGTTATCACGAGAACCCTGATTGTCCCAAAAATTGAAAGCAGCATTCGCGGTTGGTCCTTCCTGGACTGAACCAACAGACCCAAAAATGGTAGTAGCAAGCTTTCGCGCCAAATTTTTTCCGGGCCTTGCCAAACGATAGCTTTGAGCAGCTTGAACCATTTGATCAAGCGTAGTCAAACCTCCTTCTCGAATGAAAGTCGCAAGCTCTGCTGAAACACTCTCCAGGAATTGTTCACCCAAGATGAGATTGGTGATATCTTCAAGGTTCCTTGTAACCCCTGAAAGAGCAACCCATCTATCAAACAATCTTGTGAGCTCAATGCCAAACGTCTGAAATGGCTCGTTGGAATCTGGTCTGACTTCACGAAACTTTTTCCTGAAAGTCTCTGATGTGAACTGAAATTTCTTCAAGAGGTTTTCTTTCAGTACGTCATATGTCACTGGGCCCCTGGCAGAAAGACTTTGCAAAAGCCTCAGTGCATTTCCTTCAAGAAGTGCGGACAAGAAAGTAACCCACTGATCCTGTTTCCAGTTCAATGATGTGGCATGAGTTTCAAATCGGTAAAGGTATGAATCAATATCATCTTGTTTTTCTTTGAAAGGGGGAGGCTTCGGGTAAACAGGTCTCGCGCCTACAGAATCCCTATTTCGATTCTCCCAACTAGCACTAGACTGTACCCCAGCCTCTATCTCCCTATGTCGAAGTTCAATTTCTTTCTGTTTTGTTTTCTCTCGCTCCTTAATTTCCATCTGCTTTGTTTTTTCTTTTTCATGTTCAATTTCAATTTCCCTCTGTTTAAGCTCACTTTCTTTCTGTTTTGTTTTCTCTTCTCTTTCCTTTTGTCTTTCTAGGCGTTCAAAACATTCTTGAACATATTTTTCACGATGTTCAGCTTTAACACCCAAAGTCTCTGCTTGTTTTATAAATCTTTCAAAAATGCGTCATAATCATCCATGATTGAAAAATATTGCCAAGTTTTCCCTTCTTCTTCAAAATTTCACAGGAGATTTCAACAAATCCTTCCCAATAATAAATCAATTTGTGCAGGAATATTTTCTAAGTTTCAAAGTAACTATTTGTAAGCTGGGGCTGAAACCTATGCTAACCTATTTAAACAAGGGCAAAGATTTTTTTCCAAAGAATAGACCTCACCTCAGAACTATACAGGAGGCATAGCCGTATAACTGGAGACGGCCCCTAGTGAACACAGAACCACAAAACACATTCACACTCACTTTTCAGAAGTAAACAGAAATAGCTTCGTTCAATGAAATTGTCAATAGAATTTTGGCCTAGCAACAGATGTGCGATGGACCTAATTCTAAAATGTCTGATAACGTCATCAACACCCAAGGTTCAAGAACGAGTGACGTCAATAATTGACCTTTGAAGACTAATAATTTTTTAACACAGAGAGAACAGGGTCACCAAATGTCACGTACTGGGTTTTTGCGTGTATGCCAAATAAACTGAGAACAGATGTAAATGTATTTACTCCTTTTAGAATGGAGCGTGTTCTTTCTCTGTTTACTATAAATTCTATTTTACACACTCACATCATTCAGCTGCAATCAGACAGGCACAAAGATGACACACCAATTTGATTTTCTTTGCCCTTGTCCCTTTAATAGTTGCACACGCACACACAAAAATCCAATCAGGCAATATTATAAATGAAGTCTGTCACAGTCTACTAATTTCCAGACTTCGAGTCTCTAACAAATAAATGAGCGGTCATCAATCCATCCTGTGACTGCTCATCAGTCTCCACTCCAGTCTCCCAGTTTCATTTTTCAGTCATTGTGTAAACAACATATTACTTCCGACCTTAGTCCATGTCGTTCTTTAGTGGGTTCACTATCGTCCCGATAGGTCCAGCACTTTTACCGACTTCAGTGGGTTTGCTGTCGTCCCCATCTCTGCCGGCGCTTTCCGCGGTGACGGTTCGACGAGGAGGTCACTTAAGACCCTGGCGACAGGTCCTGCACTGGTACCACTCTTCAGCGTTGCGACGCGTCCGCCACAGTGGTGCATGAAGATGGGAGTGTCTTTAATTTAGGCTATATCTCCAGCCTGGCAGCTGCACAAAAAATTTCACATCATAAGACACTTATAATCACATCCATTCTTCCTTCTCTTTCCTCTCTGAATCCTCATTGTTTGATAGCCACTCATTCTTAGTGATACTATTCACACCTTTTTCTTATAAATTCTAAATTCACTTTCACTTAACAATTTTCACATTCATTCCCCTATTATGTCTATGCTATGACAATATGCATTCAGCCCCAAATACTGAACAGCTAGAAAACACAGCATAGATCATATTTCATGATAACGGTTGACATGAGCCGTTGAATCACTGATTTCCAAAACATCGTCTGTCTTTCAATACCATCAGTTTTATAAATTGCTATAATATTATGAACACATCAATCATTGCTCAACATCAATAGAAAGAACGAAATATGCACAATACCTGTACAATACAGCTTTACCGATGAAGGCACGATGCAGCTCTTCATCTCACGAGGTGCATTTCACCAAAGCACAATAGACACTAATCTCCAATGCAAATGCAAATTTAATTACGTTGGCTAAATCAGCCTGACGTCACTTGACGTACCAATGCAAACAAACAGCACGTGGTTTGTCAAATCAAACCAGGTCACTCCAAGCATAAAAACCAATGTACAAATTATTTCAACAACAACCATTTTTAATTCAACAAAATAATTAACTCTCCACTTGTCACAATGAAGACCTGGATTTTCTTCATAGTGGTGACGGTGGTTCGCCAGGTCTCAGCTCCGTATAGCAAGATCGGCTTCACGATGGTATTGAAGACCCTGATATTTGTAGTAGTAGTTATTGCGCTTGATCCCCAGATCTTCTTCAGCTGATGGAAGGCTGCTCTGGCTTTGCCGATACGGGTTCTGACGTCTCCATCCGTTCCTCCCTGCTTGTCTACAATGCTGCCGAGACACGTGAAGCTTTCCACATCTTCCAGCGCATTGCTTTCAACTGTGATGGGTGTGTTGTTGGATGCATTTGTCTTGAAAACCTTGCTCTTCTCTCTGTTGATGTGGAGCCCCAGGCTTGCTGAGTTGTCCGCAACAATGCTGGTCTTTTCCTGCATCTGTTGTTGGGTATGAGAGAGGAGAGCCAGATCATCAGCAAAGTCAAGATCGTCTAGCTGTTTCCAAAGAGTCCACTGGATGCCGTTTCGTTTCTGGTCTGTCGACATCTTCATGATCCAGTCGATCGCTAACAGGAACAGGAAGGGTGAAAGCAGGCAGCCTTGTCTCACTCCGGTTTGTACTTCAAAGGCGCCGGTGAGTTGTCGGCCATGAACTATCCTGCACGTCATGTTTTCGTATGACTTCGTGATCTTTTCCGGCACTCCGTAGAGTCTCAGTAGCTTCCAGAGGGTCTGTCTGTCCACACTGTCGAACGCCTTCTCGTAATCAATAAAGTTTACGTAGAGGGGCGAGTTCCACTCCAAGGACTGTTCCAAGATGATGCGCAGTGTTGCTATCTGGTCCGTGCACGACCTTTCCTTGCGGAAGCCGGCTTGTTGGTCACGGAGATGCGGGTCGACTGCTTCCACCAAGAAGCTATCTGGCAAATTTAGCAAACATGAAAGGCCAGTCAAAGACACGAATGGAAAACAGATTAACGACCAAGAGGGACAGACGCGAAGATGGGTGGAACATTTTGAAGAACTACTCAACAGACCAGCCCCACACGACCCACCTGACATCCAACCAGCGGATAGAGACCTGCCGATAGATTGCAGTGCACCTACAAAGGAAAAAATTCGCAGAGCCATCATGAAGCTGAAAAGCGGCAAGGCAGCCGGACCTGATGGAATCCCAGCAGAGGCACTGAAGGCAGATGTGGAAACAACTGTGGAGATGCTCAACCCCCTCTTCAAGAAGATCTGGGAAGAAGAACAAGTCCCCACAGAAGGGAAGGAAGGCTACCTGATAAAGTTCCCAAAGAAAGGCAACCTGAGCTCCTGCTCCAACTACAGAGGGATTACCCTATTATCCATCCCAGGAAAGGTTTTCAACAGGATCCTGCTAGACCGGATAAAAGATGTTGTTGACGGGCAGCTGCTTCCAGAGGGTCTGCCTGTCCACACTGTCGAACGCCTTCTCGTAATCAATAAAGTTTACGAAGAGGGGCGAGTTCCACTCCAAGGACTGTTCCAAGATGATGCGCAGTGTTGCTATCTGGTCCGTGCACGACCTTTCCTTGCGGAAGCCGGCTTGTTGGTCACGGAGATGCGGGTCGACTGCTTCTTTCATCCTGTTCAGTAAGATGCGTTTGAACACCTTCCCTGGGATGGACAGCAGCATTATTCCTCTGTAGTTGGCGCAGGAACTGAGGTCGCCTTTCTTGAGGAGTTTGACGAGGTATCCTTCTCTCCAGTCTGCTGGTACTTCTTCATCTTCCCATATCTTGCAGAAGAGCGGGTATAGGAGCTTCACACTGGTCTCCACATCCGCCTTCAGCGCCTCTGCCGGAATGCTCTCAGGTCCTGCAGACTTGCCGTTCTTCAGTTGTTTGATGGCGCTGCGGATCTCCTCCTTGGTCGGTGCACCACACTCGATTGGCAGGCTGCTTTTCGCTGGCGTTACGTCTGGTGGGTTTGCAGGCGCTGGCCTGTTGAACAGCTCCTGGAAGTGTTCAACCCATCTGTTCTTCTGTCCTTCCTCTTCCGGTATCACTCTTCCGTTCCTGTCTTTGACTGGTCTCTCTGGCTTGGCGAACTTCCCTGAGAGTTTCTTGATTGTTGAATACAGGTCTCTGTTGTTGCCATGGTAAGCTGCTTCTTCTGCTTCTGTTGCCAGCATCTCTATGTAGTTCTTCTTGTCTGCCTTCATGCTGCGCTTCACGCTTCTGTTGGCTTCTGCATATTCTTCATTCGCTTTTGCCTTCGTTGCTCTTGTTTTGCTGTTGTTCATAGCAGTCTTCTTTTCTCTTCTCTCTTCAATGATCTTCAATGTCTCTGCTGATATCCATTTTTTGTGGTTGTGCGTTCTTGGTCCAAGTACTTCTTTGCATGTTGATGTAACTGCTTCTTTCACTCCTTGCCACTGATGTTCTGTGGTCTCCTCCTCAAGCAGGTCT